>CAUYUJ010003147.1:255750-291174 GCA_963575745.1 Prorocentrum cordatum | reverse complement strand
TTCAACCCGCTCCGCCCTTCCCCATCCCCCACCAGCGAAAAAACCTAAACAAAAAATCGTCGATCGTCGGGGGTCGGCGGGATTGCGCGGCGCTGGCCAAGTCGTGTAAATCGGGATGCCCGACGCCCCGAATGCCCGACGCCCCGAGTGCCAGGGCAAGGGGGGAATAAGAAGGAGAGAAGAGGAGGGGACCGACGACGGAGGAGCGGAAACGAGGTGCGCGAGGAGCTGGGGGAGGAAACGCGGGGGAGGCAGGAACTTGACGCCAGGGAACCCACGAGAGGGATGGAGGGCGGTGAAGAGGGAGGACAGGGAGTGAGGGAGAGAGGATGGGGAGATGGGGGAGGGGGGGAGGGGGAAAGGACACCCGGGCTCTGGCCGCTTTCGGATTGCCCAGGATCCCTTGGCAAGGGGTGCCTAAATTGTATGCGACGTACTTGGATGAATCTCTGAACCGGTCTTTGCGCAGCATCGCAGCGTTTTGTCATCGCCGCACCTTCGCCAGCCGAGTGCATCGGCTCATAGATATGGTTGGGAGATTGGTTTCGCCCGCGTACTTCTATTCCGCCAAGCCATGGTTGGAGCTTATTTCTGGGCCAGCATCATATGCCTGAGCTGGCCGCTGCACTGCACCGCCACGCGGCGTTCAGAGGGGCCGTGCCTGGTTGCATTTGAGTGGGCGACCTGTGCTGCCAGATCGATTTCAACCACGTTCGATTCTAATGATATGTGTGGCTCCCGAGACATGCTGGACGCCGCAATTGCCAGCTTGCATGATGGCTTGGATATGATTCCACGTACAGCTGCTTTCATCGAAGTGTGTTCAGGTGCTGGCGCCACCACAAAGCGTCTCTTGGGAGTGCATGGCCTACGGGCCTATAGCATTGAGCGGGATGATTTTCAGTGGCAGGATTTGTGCACAGTTACGGGTACGCTTTACGCAATGTTCCTGGTTGCAATGGCAGCGCCTTCTGGTGTCATCTGGTTCAGTCCCCAGTGCTCGACATTTTTGAGAATGTGCTCGTTCCACACTGGGAGGTCCACGGCCGATCCTGCGGGACACGAAGGCAGACGAGATTGTCGAGAAGCCAACTTTATTGCGCGTCTCATGTCCGAGGGAGGGCGCAAACAAGAGGGGAGGGGGACGTGATTTGGGTTGGAGAGGGGGAGGTTGGAGGGGAGGAGGGGGGAGGTTGGAGGCGGGAACTGAGGATGGGGGAGGTTGGAGGCGGGGAGCCCTCCTCCTCCTCCCTCCTCCCCCCCTCTTCATCCTCCTCCTCCTCCTCCTCCTCCTCCCTCCTCCCTCCTCCTCCCACCTCCCTCCTCCTCCTCCCTTTTCCTCCTACTCCTCCTCTTCCTCTTTTTTTTTGTGTTTGGACACCTCCGCAAGGTGCTTTCTAATTACACTGGCAGTGACGCGTTCCGTGCATTACGTGATCGAGCAGCCCCTCGATTCTTTCATGTACCGCATGGAGACAATCGCGTCGACGCTCGACGCCTGGGGTTCCAGCCGGGCTGTTGCGTGGATGGGCGCGTTCGGAGCTGCTTCCCCCAAGCCATTAGAGTTTCGAGGGTCGGCTCCTTTTCTGTCGGACCTCTGCCGATCCAAGAGGCAGGCTAGCAAGAGGCTGGGCACTCAAAAGGTCCGATTGTATATAACCCAGAAGAGAGTTTCTAAGAAATCTTCTGGGTGGCGTAAGTCGGGTTGGACAACGGGGGCCAAGGGTCGCTTGAAATCGCCCCAGGTCTACCCCGTGGATTTTGTTAAGTTGGTGGCCAGCCTCGTGTCGAGTGGTTTGACCGCTGCCACCAGGATGGGCTGCACTATTTGAGCGCGCGCGAGCCACGAACTATGCACATGAACACATCCAGCACGCCAGCAACAGTGAACATCGTGGCACGCGCGCGCTCGGCCGCATATGCAATTCAATTAAGTGGGTGGGTAACCATCCCTTGTCAAACCCTGGGCGCACCAGCGCAGCGTAGCTGCGCGCTGTCGATCTTCGGGGACCGAAATGCATCCTGGAAGGCAAATCCTGAGAAACGGATCCTCCCCTTGTCTCCTGCCCTTCGCTCCCTCCTCCCTCCACCTCCTCTTCCTCGTCTTCCTCCCTCCAACCCATGCCACTCACCCGCCCCCTCACTCTTATCCGCAATTGCTGGGCGCTACGTATTTCTGGACTTGCTTCCAGGGGGGGTCTCAGGCCAGAACGTTGGAGATCACACGCAACATCGCATGCATATGAGTTGGCGTGTGTTTTTCAAGCTGCGTTGGAAAGGGGGGCGAAGGCCGTCTCGGCCCGAGCATCATGACAGTTGTGTGGCGCAGAGCGCCCTTGCATATCTACGATATCTTCAACAGTGGTCCCCAGCCAACGTGGGATGAGCTACAGATGTCGGCGGCGCGCTCCAAGGGGGTGGGGGAAAGGCGGGTGGGCTTCTTAGAAGCCTCGAGGGGTCGCCGAATCCCGTGCTCATGGGAGCTGTCATATTTCTAAGAAGTCCACCCGCTCCCCCCGCCCCCTTGGAGCGCGCCGCCGAAAATTATGTACCGGTTTGTCGACCAAGAGCGGGCCAGAGATTGGAAGCAGGGCCTTCAGAACCTCGCGCAGTGCTCGCGAGATTTTCGTGACAGTAGGGGCGCTCGCCTACTTCGTGATTGGATGAAGGAGAGACGGGAGGAGGAGGAAGAGGAGGAGGGATGAGGAGGAGGAGGCGGAGGGAGGAAGAGGAGGAGAAGGAGGAGGAGGCGGAGGAGGAGGAGCAGGAGGACGACGGCGACGACGACGAATTTCGAGGCCGATTTCAGCCGTGGCGGAATGTCGAGGCGGACCCAGCCGTGGCGACGAGAGGCTTCCATGACAAAACAAAAACCGAAGGACGCGTGGCCTGGCTTCGAGGATGCGCAGCTTCACGACGGCACACTGGTCATCAACACTAGGTACGTGTGTATCAACTTGGGAGAGAACTGAGCGCGCGCTTAGGATCCAAGGAGGAGGAGGAAGAGGAGGAGGAGGAGGAGGAGAGGGGAGGGTGAGGAGGAGGAGGACGACGACGACGACGAGGAGGAGGAGGAGGAGGAAGGGAAGGAGGAGGAAGGGGAGGAGGAGGAGGAGGAGGAGGAGGGAGGGAGGAGGAGGGGGAGGAGGAGGTAGGAGGAGGAGGATGAGGAGGGGAGTGATGAGGATGGGGGGGGGGGGGACCGAGGCAGGGGTGGTGGGAGGAGGCGGAGGACGGAAGGGGAGGAGGCTAGGAGGAGGCTAGGAAAGAGGGAGGGGGAAAGGAGGAGGAGGGAGGGAAGGAGGGGGAGTTAGGAAGAAGAAAAAATGAAATGAATGATGAAGGTAAGGAGAAAGGGGGTGGAGAATAAAGGATGTGATTGCCGAATCGCGCACCGGAAGCCATTAGCACTCGAGTCACGCACGCGAGCAAGCCAGTCGCACCCGCGCCGTGCTCCTGGACCCACCGGCCCCCGTTCTCTTTGCTTCCGCGGCCTCCCGCGCGGCGGGCAGGCGTACCGCAGGCGGCAAAGGCCCGTCTCCCGTCTCCTCCGAGGGCCCCCCCCGCCCTCCGACCGCCTTGACGTGCCGACGGCGCCTGCGAAAAACAACAAAAAAAACATACCGCTTCGCGGGGGGCACGGCTGGATCGCACCGCTTCGCGGGGAGCACGGCTGGACGGGCTGTTCTGCAAGAGTGAGGCCCGAAACGGAGCCGTCCTCCATCCGCGGTGGGCGCGGCGTTAACGCGAGCGCACCGTTTCGAAAAAGAACGGCCCCTTCCTCTCCCCCTCTGGGTTTCTCCCTCCTCCTCCTCCCCCCCCCTCCTCCTGGAGGAGGAGGGGGGAGGAGGAGGAGGAGGAGGAGGAGGGAGAGGAGGAGGAGGGAGAGGAGGAGGAGGAGGAGGAGGACGAGGAAAATGAGATGGCAGTAACACAAAAGCGCAGATTATGTCCTACAACAACGAAAGCGATCGCACAATTTGCAACGTTCGCGTTTCACAACGAGTTTATATGTTATCTTAGTGTTATGTGGAAATCAGGATGATGATGTTGATGCATATGAATTAAGATGGAGTCGAACTGTTTCATGATGGATGCAGTCATAATGATCATGACCACATGGAGTCGCTAGTCGTAGCAAAATAGCCGACTCCATCTAAGGGATCCAGCGACCCTCTGGGTCCTCCTCCTCCTCATCCGGCCCCTCTTCCCTCCCCCCTCCACCCCACTCCTCATCAGCCTCCTCCTGTTCCTCCTCCTCTTCCTCCTCCTCCTCCTCCTCCTCCTCCTCTTCCTCCTCCTGCGGCTGGTGTTGTTGGTTCTCGTGCTGTTGGTCCTGCCGCTGGTGTTGCTGCGGGTGCTGCTGCCAGTTCTTCTGCTGCCCAGCCGTGGCGACGAGGAAGCTCCCCGGATGCCATTTTCGAGGTTCGAGGCCTGAACCTCGGCGTGTCCCTCCTCCCCTTCTCATCTCCCTCCCTTTTCCCGCCCGCCGCTGCCGCTGTCGCCTTCGTCGTCGTCGTCGTCGTCGTCTTCGTCGTCGTGATCTCCGTCGTCGCTGTCGGGGAGGAGGGAGCGGGAGGAGTACAAGGAGGGGAAAAAGGTGCGGGAAGGGCGGGGGGGAGGAAGGATAATGGGAGAGTTCGTAATAAGGAGGAGGAGAAGGAGGAGGAGGAGGAGGAGGAGGAGGAGGAGGAAGACGAGGAAGAGGAGGAGGAGGAGGAGGAAGAGGAGGAGGACGAGGAGGAGGAAAAGGAGGAGGAGGAGGAGGAGGAGGAGGAGGAGGACGAGGGGGACGATAAGGATGAGGAGGAGGCGGAGGGGGAGGATGAGGTGGGGAGGATGAAAAGGAGGAGGGGGAGGAGAGGGAGGAGGGTGAGAAAGGGGGCGATTCAAGAACCACACGCCGGTTGATTGCCTCTTGGGGTCTCCTCTGGTGTCTCGTGGAAGTGAAAAGAAGAACAGGAGCAGGAGGACGAGGAAGAAGAGGTGGAGGAGGGAGAGAAAGGAGCAGGAAGGAGGAAGAAGCAGGACGAGCATAAGAGTTTCTCCGGATGTCTCTGGGGAGTGTTGAGGAGGCCTCTTGGAGCGTCTCGGGGGCATCTCGGGTGCGCCAAGGATGCCCTTGAAGCTTCATGGGGGTCTCTTAGGAGCCTCTTCGAGGCCTCTTGGGCACGTCTTTGGGCTGTCCAGGCGCCTCTTGGGACTCGCTTGGGGCACTGTGGGAGGCTTCAGGGACGCCCTTGGGGCTCTCTTGGGCCCGGTTGGGCAATCTTGGAGCCATCCTGGGGTTTGGGATGGCCATATGGAACGAAAAGGCGAGAAGGCAACATGCTGAAAGGGTTTGGGCTCTCGGAGGCCTCTCGGCGCCAGTTTGGTTGGAGCGTTCTTGGGAACTCCTTGGAGCATATTCGGGGCCGTCTTCAGCGATCCTGCGCCATTACCAGCCAACTGTGGGCCCCGCCCAGCTGGGGCTCTCCGAGGCTTTCTTGGAGACGTCTTGGGCCATCTTCGACGCTCCAACGCGTCGGGGCGCCCCTGTCCATGTCCCGGGGGCCAGGGGAGGAGGGAGGGGGGAGTAGGGGGAGGGTAAGCCCCTCCCCGAAGGATAAGAAACGTGTTGGAAGAGGAAGCGCCCTAACGCATCTACGCCCAGAGGGCCGGTAGGATTGACGGCCCTGACAAGGGAGTTTCTGCCCTGTTCGTGGCGGGCCACTTTTGCGTCCGGCAAGGTCGTGACAGGCGCATTGCCAGATCGCGCGAAGTTTGGCCAGATTTTCCAGCTCAATGCGTGTAAGCTTGTCCAAGTGCTTAAAGCATTCTTTTCGGGTTCCATGTGTCGAACACGCCCGCGGCGAACCCCCGCCGGCCCCCGCGAACTAGAAACGCCTGCGCGGCCAAACAATGAGGCTCCATAGGTTGCTGCGCCTTCGGCCGCCGAATATATACCTGGCTCCGATTGGTTTCGAAAACGGTTGCGCCTACGGCTGCCGAGGGTAGAATTGGCTCCTGGGGCAGCTTTGCAATAGGTTGCGCCCTCGGCCGCCCAGGATATAACTGGCTACGATTGGTTGCGCCATAGGGTGCGACCTCGGCCGCCGGGGATACGTCTGGCTCCCACGGCCTGCGCTAGAGACTGTGTCCCCGGCCTCCGAGCCTATTATTGGTCCTCCGTTGGTTGTACCACGCGTTGCGCCTTCGACCGGCCGAAGATAAAGCTGTCGCCTAACGCTTGTGACGAGTCAGAAGGCGGCGCCATGAGAGAAATACTGTCGGTTTCGATCCCCGTCATTGAGTATAGCAATGGTATCAGCACGAGTAGTACCACTTTAAACACCACTCGTAGTAGTCCGGGCAGTGGAGCAGCACTCCCGCCGCGAAAACAACGTCGTCGTCGCCGCCGCCGCCACCGCCGCCGCCAACGCCGCCGTCGTCGCGACGTCGTCGTCGTCGTCGTCGTCGTCGTCGTCGTCGTCGTCGTCGTCGTCGTCGTCGTCGTCGTCGTCCTCAACCTCGTCGTCGTCGTCCCGCTCGTCGTCGTCGTCGTCGTCGTCGTCGTCCTCGTCGTCTTCGAGGATGTCAGGTTTCTGAATGTTTTGGGCCCCCGCTGGGCTTCAGAGCGTTCCGAAGGTGCCCAGGGACTTGTGGGGACTTCCGGAGACCTCCGGCAGTCCGGCATTTTTTATATAGTGTGCGAACCATTCG
The DNA here is from genome assembly GCA_963575745.1 of Prorocentrum cordatum. Taxonomy (NCBI): domain Eukaryota; class Dinophyceae; order Prorocentrales; family Prorocentraceae; genus Prorocentrum; species Prorocentrum cordatum. The sequence goes on along the minus strand of CAUYUJ010003147.1, from coordinate 284,472 downwards.
ATTTCGTCCTGCTGTTCTCCCTCCGGTGCCGCCGCCGGCGCCGCCGCCGCCGCCGTCGTCGTCGTCGTCGTCGTCGTCGTCGTCGTCGTCGTCGTCCCGCTCGTCGTCGTCGTCGTCGTCGTCGTCGTCGTCGTCGTCGTCGTCGTCGTCGTCGTCGTCGTCGTCGTCGTCCCGCTCGCCGGCGCCGGCCGCCTCGGCTCGCCTCGGCTCGGCCTGCGAAGGAAGATGATGATGATCATGATGATGAGGAGAAGGAGGAGGAGGAGGAGGAGGAGGAGGAGAGCGAGGAGCCGGGGGTGGAATTTGACGCAAGGGGAGGGCGGCGGGGAGGAGGAGGAGTGGGAGGAGGACATGGAGGAGGACGGGGAGCAGCAGGCGTTCGCAACCCGCATCTCGGGCTGCATGCCGGCGAACAGCATCCAGGGAGAAGGCGAGGGCGAGGAGCAGGAGGAGGAGGAGGATGAGGAGGAGGAGGCCCGTTTCGCGTGAGACATCCTCGGAAGTCTGGGTTCAGAGATGTCGCGACTTGAGATGATCTGGGCACCCTCGCCTCGGACATCCTCACCACTCTGGGTTCGCAAATGCGGGTCTCGAAGTGTTTCGGCTGGCTCCGCGTGAGACATCGTCGGCGCTCTGGAGTCCGATATGCTTTGACATGAGGTGATCTGGCCAATGTCGCCTGAGACATCGTCGCAACTCTGACCTCGGAGATGCCCTGCCCCATGGTGTTTCGGCCACTTTCGCCGGAGACATCCTCGCAACTCTGGGTTCCGAGACGCCCTGAGCTGAGGTGGTCAGACCATTTCCGCCAGAGACATCCTCGCAACTCTGACCTCAGAGATCTCCTGCCCCATGGCGGTCCGGCCACTGTCGCCTGAGACATCCTCGCAAGTCTCGATTCCGATATGCTTTGGGCTCAGGTGGTCAGGCCACTGTCGCCAGAGACATTCTCGCAACTCTGATCTCGGATATGCTCTCCCCCATGGTGGCTCGGCCTGTCTAGCCTGAGACCCTCGCAACTCTGGATTCCGAGATGCCCTGAGCAGGTGGTCAGGCCACTGTCGCCTCAGACATCGTCGCAACTCTGACCTCGAAGACGCCCTGCCCCATGGTGGCCTGGCCACTTTCGCTTGAAACATCCTCGCAACTTTGGGTTTTGAGACGCCCTGGGCTGAGCTGGTTTAACTGTTCTCGCCAGAGACATCCTCACAACACTGACCTCCATGATGTCCTGCCCCATGGAGGTCCGGCCACTTTCGCCTGAGACATCCTCGCAAGTCTCGGTTCCGAGATGCCCTGAGTTTAGGTGGTCCGTCCACTGTCGCCTGAGACATCCTTGCAACTCTGATCTCGGATATGCCCTGTTCCATGGTGGTTCGGCCTCTCTCGCTTGAGACCTTCGCAACTCTGGGTTCCGAGAAGCCCTCAGCAGGTGGTCAGGCCACTCCTTCATGAGACATTCTCGCAACTCTGGGTTCCAAGACGCCCTGAGCTGAGGTGGTTTAACCATGTTCGCCAGAGACATCCTCACAACTCTGACCTCGATGATGTCCTGCCCCCTGGTGGCCCAGCCACATTCGCCTGAGACGACATCCTTTCAATCTTTCCAGAATTTGTCCCGGTCGTGGCCTAGCATAGCGTCCCGGTCTTGGCTTGCACTGTATCTCTACGTGTACCTATATATACATACATACACATGTTTACGTTCATACGTGTATACATATTCCGCAATCAGAGCTTGCCTCCGCAGGGGTCCTAGCGGATTCCTATGGTTAGGTGAACCGGGCCGCCGATTTCGGTGGCCGGGCCCAGATGCCCGGGGGTGCCCTATAGCCCCATAGCCATATAGCCCCATCAATCCGATTAGCCCAAGTGGTCCCATTAGGCCAATTTGCCCATAAGCCCAATAGCCAAATAGCCAATCAGCCCGATAACCCTATAGCCTTCTAGCCCTATAGCCCTATCGCCCTATAGTCCAAAAGCCCTCAAGCTTTATAGCCCTATAGCCTTATAGCCCTACAGCCATATAGCACGATATCCCTATAGCCATATAGCACAATAGCCCATAAAAGGCTTATAGCCCTATAGCCCGATAGCCCTGTAGCCCTATAGCCCTTTGCCCGTATAGCCCTATAGCCCTGTAGCCCTATAGCCCTGTAGCCCTATAGCCCTATAGCCCTATAGTTATGTAGCCCTATAGCCCTATAGCCCGCCAGCCCTGTTGCCCCATAGCCCTATATCCCTAGAGCCCCATAGCCCTATACCTCTACAGCCCTATAGCCCTACAGCCCTACAGCCCCTTAGCCCTATAGCTCCATAGCCCTATAGCCGTATAGCCCCATAGCCCTATACCATATAGCCCTATAGCCCCATAGCCCCATAGTCCTACAGCCCTATAGCCCTATAGCCCTAGCCCTACAGCCCCATAGCCCTATAGCTCGATAGCCCTATAACCTTTTAGCCATATAGCGTTAGAGTCCTATAGCCCCATAGGCAAATAGCGCTATAGCCATTTAGCCATAGAACCCCATGGCCCTATACCCCCATAGACCTACAGCCCGTTAGCCCTATGGCCTTACAGCCCTATAGCTTTATAGACCTTATAGCCCTATAGCCAAATATCCCTATAGCCCGATGGCCCAATAGCCCTATATCCCTATAATTAGCCATGTTTCCATGTTGCGATACAACCCCATAGCTCAATAGCCTTATAGCCCCATAGCAACAACAAGTATGATTGTTTCTTTTCTCTGGTGTTCTATACTCATTTTTTGTAACCGGGCCTACATGCACTTTCGCATTGGGGCATCAGGGAGCCTGAACGCCCTCGCAACAGGGCGCCCGGACACCTGGACACCCAGACGCCCGGGCACCCGGACACCCGGACACCCGGACACCCGGACGCCTGGACACCCAGGCACCCGGACACCCGGGCACCCGGACACCCGGGCACCTGGACACCCGGACACCCGGACACATGGACACCCGAGCACCGGGACACCCGGACACCCGGACACCCGGGCACCCGGACACCCAGGCACCCGGGCACCCGGACACCCGGACACCCGGACACCCGGACACCCGGACACCCGGGCACCCGCGGACACCCGGGCACCCAGGCACCCGGGCACCCGGACACCCGGGGCACCCGGACACCCGGCCAACCCGTTACACCCTGACATCCGACCCCCGGTACACCTGGACAACCCTGGGGAGGGAGTCGGGGGGGGGGGGGGTGGCACCCGGACACCCGGACACCCGGGCACCCGGACACCCGGGCACCCGGACACCCGGACGCCCGGACACCCGGACACCCGCACACCCGGACACCCGGACACCCGGACACCCGGGCACCCGGGCACCCGGGCACGCGGACACCCGGGCACCCGGACACCCGGACACCCGGACACCCGGACACCCGGGCACCCAGACACCCGGGCACCTGGGCACCCGGACGCCCGGACGCCCTGACGCCCGGACAACACCCGGGCACCCGGACACCCGGACACCCGCCAGACACCAGGACACCCGGACACCCGGACACCCGGACACCCGGGCACCCAGGCACCCCAGCACCCGGACACCTGGACACCCGGGCACCCGGACACCCGGGCACCCGGACACCCGGACACCCCTACCCCGTACACACCGACACCCGGACGCCCTGGGCACCCGTGACGACCCGACGCACGCCGGACGCCCTGCACGACCACCCCGGGCACCCCGACACCCGGACACCCTGACACCCGGACCCCAACACCCGGACACCCGGAAGCCCAAACGCCCGGACACCCGGACACCCGGACGCCCGACACCCGTGCACCCAGACGCCCGGGCACCCGGGCACCCGGACACCCGGACACCCGGACACCCAGACGCCCGGACACCCGGACACCCGGACACCCGGACACCCGGACACCCGGACACCCGGACCCGGACACCCGGGCACCTGGACACCCGGACACTCACAGACAGCCGGGCAACCCCTGCACCCCGGGGACACCCGGACACCCGGACGCCCGGACACCCGGACACCCGGACGCCCGGACGCCCGGACACCCGGGCACCCGGACACACGGACACCCAGACACGCGCCCGGGCACGCACCCGGGCACCCGGGCACGCGCCCGGGCACGGTAAAATAGTCATATACCCCAAATCGTCTTGAGCTGTGGCCCCGTTCGAACTTTGAAGGGGCTGCTCGAGTTGAGGCCCCTCCCCCCTCGGCAAGAGCGGTTGGGCCTCAACACAGTTGGAACTGGGTTGGGTGATTTTGGCAGTGCTTCCACTGTTTAAGGTGCGAGCGCTCCACACCCAAGCCGCCCCCAGGCCACTGTTCTTTGATATTGAAAGTGAACCCCGCCAAGTTGCGGGCGCTCGAGCACAGGTGTTTAGTGGTGGATTTCTGCGACGGCAGTTTCGCCGCCGTTTGCCAGATCTGCCACGCGTACACGACTGGTGGCAGTGTGCGGCGTCTCGCCAAGCCCTGCGTGGGTAAGCCGCCAGCTCGAAGCGGGGTTTTCAAGAGACTTGGCAAAGGACTCCACCCTGATTATAAAAGGGTCGGGGTCACTGCCGATCTCGAGGATGTTGCCCCCCTCTGAGGGGGCTCTTTGGCCGTGGATGTCATAACCAGCGCCTCGCTCGAGACATCCTCCAAATCTGCTTCGGAAGCGGGGGATGTTGGGGGCACAAACAGGCAAACCGCTCGAGACATCCCAACCGTTTTGGCGCGAACGGAGGAGTGAGATACCCCCTGGCGGCTGCTCGAGACATCCCCGCCATTGTGGCGCGAACGGAAGAGTGATATACCCCCTGGCGGCTCCCCCTTGTGGGTGCTGAAACCCGCGCCTCGTTCGAGCCATCCTCAGAATATGTTCCGGCATCATTATCATCGTCATCATCATCATCAGCAGCAGCAGCACCACCATCATCATCAACATCATCATCATCATCATCCTCATCATCAGCATCACCATCGTCATCGCCATCGTCATCGTCAACATCATCATCATCAGCAGCATCATTATCGCCATCGTCATCGTAATCGTCGTCATCATCATCGTCATCGTCATCATAATCATCAGCAGCAGCATCATCATCAGCATCATCATCATCGTCATCATCATCATTTTCATCTTCATCTTCATTCTCATATTCATATTCATCTTCATATTCATCATATTGATATTCATAATCTTCCCCTTCATCATTATTAGCAACATCATCATCAGCATCATTTTCATCGTCATCAACATCAACATCATCATCATCGCCATCGTCATCGTCATCAGCAGCATCAGCAGCAGCATCATCAGCATCATCATCGTCACCATCATGATCATCATGTTCATCTCCATCTGCATCTCCATTTTCACCATCTTAATATACATCTTAATTTCCTTCATCATCATCATTATCATCAGAATCATCAACATCATCATCAACATCAAACTCATCATCAGCATCATCATCATAATCATCAACATCATCATCATCATCATCATCATCATCATCATCATCATCAGCATCGCCATCAACATCAGCATCATCATCATCAGCATCAGCATCATCATCATCATCAGCATCATCATCATCATCATCATAATCATCATCATCATCATCATCATCATCATCACCATCATCATCATCATCATCATATACCGGCGCACAGGGCCCGGGGGCCGAGGGCCAGAACTTCGACCGCCCCGGGGCCCGGGCCCGCCTCTGGGAGGCCTGAAATCGCCCCGGGGGGCCCTCAGACAGCCATCCCGGCGGCCCCAGACGACCTCGAGACACCCCCAAGACTCGACTAGACGTACGAGTAACCTTTCGCCGGAGTGACCTTTGGTGCGGGCACAGATGGGCCCCCAGATGGCTGAGAACGAAGCAGCGGCAGCTGCTTGCGCGCCCAGGTTTGGTCCCCCCGCGGCCCCCCGGAAGCCGCGCACCAAAGGTCACTCTTACCCAGAGTCACTTTTGCGTATAGCCGAAAGACGCCGCCCTGGAATCTCTGGCGACGCACGATGCTTTTTAAACTGCCCCGGAGGCCCCCAAGAGGTTTTTAAGATGCCGTCCAAGAGCGCCCCGAGAGTGCAAAATCGTTGATTTTCATTGGTTGATATTTTTTGTCGCATTCTCGCTGTTTCGAGTTTCTGGCGCTAGAGCACCGCCCAAGAGGCTCCCGAAACCGCTCCAAGAAAGACGTCCCAAGAGGGCCCAAGACGGCCCAAGAGAGCCCCGAGACGGCCTCAGAGCCGGCCAAAACGGCGCCAGAGGGCCCCCAGAAGGCCCCAAGAGGGGCCGAAGAGAGGGAACGCGAACTGTACAATCAAGCTCTCCGCCCCAAGATGCCCCAAAGAGGCCCCAAGAGGCCCCCAGGAAGCCCCCAAGAGGCCCCAAGAGGCCCCCAAGAGGCCCCAAGAGGCCCCCAAGAAGCCCAAAAGAGGTTCCAAGAGAGCCCCGAAACGGCCCAAGAGCCACCCAAGACGGCGCAAGAGGGCCCCAAGAAGGCCCCAAGAGGGGCCCAAGAAAGAGAACCCGAATCGAAAAGCCAAGCTCTCCGCCCCAAGATGCCCCAAAGAGGCCCCAAGAGGCCCCCAGGAACCCCCAAGAAGCCCCAAGAGGCCGGGGGGGACCCCGACAGCGCATGGGAGGACCAGGGCCTCCAAGACCGCTCCCAGAGCACCCCGGAGCGGCCCCGGAGCCCCCAGACTGCCTCGGAGAGCTCCGAGACGCTCCCAGAAGCCCCCGGGGGACTTCGACAACCCCTCCAAGACAGCCCAGATAGCCCCAACGTGACCCAATATGGGCTCGAGACGGCAACTGCACAGCTCGAGAGGCCTCCAAGAGGTCTCAAGAGAGCTCCGAGAGGTGTCCCGAGAGAGAACCCGAAGAGGCCCAAATCCTTGATTTACGGTTTTTTACTTTTTTCGGTTTCTCGCGTTGCTAATGTCAATGGTAATGTTGACGATCGCCATGGACACTGTCTCTCAAGCCTTTTTCTGTCCGGACAAGGATGCCGGTCGACCCGTCCGCAATCGCCTGTGCCTTCTCCATAGGCTCATTCTGCCTGCTGGCCCGCTCCGCGCCGCCGGCGCCCATCTGCGGCTGCCAGTGCGACTGCGGGTCTCCTGGCTGGTCCACCGCCCAGCTGCTCGCCGTCGCGGCGGGGCAGCTCGTGACGGGCTGGTTCGCGGCCCGCTGGTGGGCGCCACCGAGGCCGGCGTCGCCGCTCGTGGTGGCCGCAGGGCTGGAAGGGATCAAGCAGCTGACGCTGCCGGCTGGAGCTCGCGGCAGGCTTGAGGGTGGGGCACCACCGTCCGCCTGATGGCAGATGACCTCGCGGTGGCCGCCGGAAGGCGCTTCTGGGCCCTGTTCGACGCGTCGGAGGGGGTCTGGCACGAGCGCCTGGTGCTGCGGCGCACCGTCGGAGGTCACGTGGTGCTCACGCCCGACGGCGACGTCTACGAGGAGCTGCTGGAGGACTACGAGGCTGCTCTGCCTAGCGGTGTGGCTGGCGGCATCCCGAGCCGGCTCTACGGGCCGAAGATCTTCCGCTACGCCTTCCGCCCGGGGGACATCGCTCACGCCAGCGCCTTCCGGCGGAGAGCCGAGGCCTACCTGGCTGGCTGGGCTGGCGCGCCTCCGGCGGCCGAGGGAGGAGGGCGGGTGCCCGCGCCCCTTGCTGACGCTGGCGCGATGTCTGCCCCCGCGCCTGGCTCGCTGGTGCCAGCCGCCGACGTCGACCCGGGCTTCTATGACCCCGGCGCGCTGGTGGCTCACGCCTGCCTCGTGGGCTCCGAGTGGTTTGTCGGCGAGAACCAGGGTCCCCGCCGACGCGGGGAGAGCATCACCATCCGCCCTTCGGACCTCGCATTCGGCGTCTCTGGCCAGGCCCTGCTATGCCGGGAGGGAGTCTGGTACCGCCTCTGCCGCGACCCGCCGACGCCGTTGCCAGCTGGCGAGGGTGAGGCGGCCGCGGCGGAGGACCTTCGCACCCTGGCTGTCGAGTGCAACGTGCGCGGCGAGCGCACGCGCAGCTTCGAGTCAGCTCGTCACATGCTGCGCGAGGAGGTCCTGGACGACGCCTGGCCTGTGGAGGGCCCGCGCACGGTGCAGTGGCTCATTGAGGCCTTTGCCCACAGCGGCATGGCCCCCGTGCCTCGCCATCACTGGTGGAGGCAGGCGCTGGGGGCGACCACGTCGGACCCGGGGATCGACGAGCACCTCTTCCTCTCGGAGTGCATCCAGCATGGGCTGCAGTATGACCAGCTCAACATCTGCAACTTGGCCTGCTTCGAGAGCATGGCCCGCCGCTACCAGCTCTGGGAGGAGCGGTACCAGGAGCGGATCCGCGCCTCCACGGAGGGCTCGGTGGCGGCGGGCCTCGCGGCCGAGAGGCACTTGTTCCTCGGCGGCGACCGCGCCAAGGGCTACGCCCTCATCTCGCCCGAGCTGGAGCGCTGGGTGGCGAAGCGCATAGAGGAGCGGGCCGCCGTGCTCAAGGAGCGCCGCAAGGGCCGTGAGGAACGGGCTCTGGCGGCGGCGGCCACAGGCGGCGGCGGCGGCGGCGGCGGAGCTGGCCAGCCGCTCGGCGCCGACCACAAGAAGAAGCTCAAGGACAACAAGAAGGGCAAGGACTGGCAGACTGGCACCCCGGGCGCTGGCTCGGGGGGGCAGGGCTGACGCCTTCCTCGCCCGTGCTACCCTGCAGCGGCCCCGGAGTCCCCCCGGCTGGGCGCCGCTTCTACACCACCAGGGGAGGCGGCTGAGCGCTTGCGCCGCCGCTATGCCGCCAGGTCTTGCGGCAGATCCCAGGGACCTGCTGCCGCTGCCAGCGCCCACCTCGCCTGTGCTGCGTCAAGGGGATGCGCTGGGCTTGGAGTGGTTCTCGGCTGGTCTGCAGACCCTCAATGAGATGGGAGGGCGCGGTGCTGTTCGACGGACTGGAGCAGCCTCTGGTCCTCAGACTGACGCGCTGGAGCGGCTTCGCAGCTCCTACGCCACCGTGCCCAGCTGCCCGTCGGACCTGACCGCCGACTCGGCCACGCGCGCCGTGATCGGCTCCGATCCTGGCTATGGCTTCGATGACATGGCCAGCGGGAAGTACGCCTCCTACCAGCGCGGGAAGGTCTCTCTTCCGCGCGTGGCCTCTGGCGCGGTGGAGCTAGCTGCTGCACTGCCGGCGGGCCCACGTTCTCTGCTGATGGGTGAGTCTGGCACTTTGCTGATGAGAGGCTCCACATCTTCTTCTTCGTTGGCGAAATTGGCTTTTGACCGAAGGCTGGCAAGCAATCCTCGCACTTATGGGAAGTTTTTGGCTGACCTCCTCGAGCGTGACATGCTCGAGGTGGGCACTTCGTTTTCACAGGTGGCGCCCTTCTTCGTCTACAAGAAGGATGGGGCCCTCAGGCTGATCTTCGACACAAGGGCCTCCAACACAGAGTTCGCGGAGCCCGACTACGTCCCCTTGGCTGCGGCGCAGGCCCTCGGCAGCATCGAGCTGCAGGCGGGGGAGCGCCTCTTCGTCGCGCAGGGCGACGTCACGTGCTGCTTCTACCAGTTCTTGCTGCCAGTGCACCTGCGTGAGGCCTTTGGCCTACCGCCTGTGCCCTGGGCCGCACTGCCGCTTGCCGCTCGTCGGCTCGTTGGGGCGCCACCGCCGGACGGCTTGGTGCGCCTGCGCCTGAGAGTGGTGCCGATGGGCTGGTCATGGGCGGTCTACTTCATACAGCATGCCATGATGGAGATCCTTCGCCCCTGTGCCCCGGCGGACCGCTGGCTGGCCCAGTACGTGCCTCGCGAGCCCGTCTGCCCTGGCTCGGGGGCCTCGCTCATCTACATCGACAACTTCGCGGCCCTTGGCACGAGCCCCACGGAGGCGAACGCTCGCCTGGAGCATATGCTGGGCGCCGTGGCGGCCGCTGGAGTGGACGCCGCGCCAGAGCCTGCTGGCGCCCCGCTGCTCGGGTTCGAGCTGGGCCCGACGGGCACGCAGTGGCGGCCTACGGCGAGGAAGTTTTGGAAGGTCGCGCTGGCCCTCCGCACGCTGGGCTGGGGCCGTCAGCGCCGCACAGGGCGCCAGATTGCCCGGGCCGTCGGCCACGCCTCGGCCATCATGTTGCTGCGGCCAGAGATGCTGTCCATCTTTTCGGCCGTGTACGTCTTCGCCGACCGCTACTTCGGGCAGCCGGCGCGCGTGTGGGCTTCAGTTCGGCGCGAGCTTCGAGCTGCCTGGGCGCTGCTGCCGCTCGCCGTCGCCGACATGAGCCTACCCTGGTCTCCCGCCGTCGCCTCGGTCGACGCCTCGCTGCATGGCTTTGGCGTCACCGAGAAGGCCTGGCCCCCCGCTGAGGTGGGTCGCGTCGGCCGCGCCTCAGAGCGGGGACGGTACCGCGGGGCGCTGCGCACCTCCCGCCGCCCGCGCTGCCTGGTCGAGGGTGAGGAGGCTGAGCCCTCGCTGAGCGACATTGTCGACGCCTCGCCCGAGCAGCTGCGTGCGCTGGGGCTGCGCTCCGCCTTCGAGGAGGTGCCGTCGGCCCTGGCGCGCGGGGACGACTGGGGCGTGGTGGCTGCCCGCCGCTGGAGGCGCAAGGACAAGATCCTCGCGCTCGAGGCGGAGGCAGCCTCGTGGCAGGTTCGGCGGCTGGCCCGCAGCCGCCGGAGCGCCCAGAAGCGGCACTTAGTTTTGTCGGACTCTATGGCCTGGGTCCTCACCTCGTGCAAGGGGCGGAGCTCTTCGTGGTACCTGCTGCGGAGGTGCCGCGAGTTTTGTGCCATGTGCTTGGCCCTTGGAGCACGCGTTTCTTTTCGGTGGATTCCTTCAGAGTGGAACTCGGCGGACGAGCCCAGCAGGAGATACGACCCATCTTCGTCTCATCATGCTCGTCACTTTCACACCGCACTTGCCCCCTCAGCGGATTGCCCCGCGGACGTTGACCGTGGTCGCCAGCCGCCGCCTCGGCTCGAGGATGATTGTGGCGACTCGCCCTTCACCCAGCCGATCGCGCTCGCCGAGGCGCGGCTTCACGGGCCAGCGGGCGCTGCTGGGCTTCGCGAGCAGCTCGCGGCGGGGCGCTCCAAGCGGCGGGCCTTTGCGGGGCCCTTCGCCGCGGGGCTCCCTGGGCCCGAGCCCGCTGCTCTGCAGGGTGCTGGTGCCAGCGGCGAACCTGAGTCCGAGCCGGGCCCCGCCTGCCCCGAGTCGGGTGCTGCGCCCTCTGGTGGCGCCGGAGACGGGGGGCGGCGTGGCTCTCGGGAGGCCGCGGCCGGAGGGCATTGCTCTGCCTCGCCGCCACGCCTCCCCTGCCAGCCCGCCCCCTCTGCAGCCTGCGCCGGCCTCGGGCCGGTTGCCCTGCCGCACGCTGGCTGCGGCTGGCCCCCTGGGCTTGGCCCGCCAACCTGCGCCGGGTCGCCTGGTCCCCTATCGCGGGGAGTCTGGCTCGGCGCGCCGGCTGCGCCGCGAGACGGCGCGGCGGCGCCCGGGCTCATCGCTGCACTCGGCCGCCCGCAGTGCGGAGGAGGCGGAGGAGCTGGGGTTCCACATCAGCTCCCTGGCTGCCGCGGCCGTGACGACGGCAACGCAGAGCAACTACCTGAACGCCCTGCGCAAGCTGCTGGCGTGGCTGCACGTGCCCAGAGCCCCTCAGCGCCTCCCTGCAAGCGAGTGGGACCTGTTGCTGGAGCAGTACGTGGAGTTCCTGCACGACCGCGGGCTGCCCGAGGGGGATGCCTCCAGCACGCTGGCCGCAGTGCGCTGGGCGCTGCCCGAGCTGCCGCGTCCGCTGCGCCGGGGCTTGCCGCTGGCGACTGCTGCGGTCACTGGATGGCGCCGGCTCGAGAAGCCGCTGTCGCGCCCGCCAGTCCCTCGATCGCTGGCTGTGCTGATGGCCCTGCGACTCTGCTCCGACGGCAAGGCGGACTACGCTCTGTTCCTGCTGTTGACGTTCGAGACGTACATGCGGCCGAGCGAGGCGCTCAGCCTCGTCGGCCTACAGCAGGTGCCGCCCGTGCCGAACGAGAGGGGGGCCTGCCAGTTCTGGACCATCCTGATCCGCGCGAGCGAGCTAGACGTGCTTGGCAAGACCGGCGAGTTCGACACCAGCGTCGCCCTGGACCTGCCGCGCCACCGCCCGCTGGAGTCGGCGCTGCGCCTTCTGAAGGCCAACAGGGGGGAGCGGGAGCGGCTCTTCTTGTTCCACTACACCGACTTCCTCCTGGCCTGGAACAGCTGCCTCCTCGGCTTGGGCCTGGCGCAGCTGAAGGTGACGCCGTGCTCCCTTCGTCACGGGGGGGCCTCGGAGGACGTGTCCTCTCGCTCGCGGGCCCTCCTCGACGTTCAGAAGAGGGGCGGCTGGCGCTCGTTCCAGAGCGTGCGGCGCTACGAGAAGCATGCCAGGCTGGCCTCGATGATGCACCGCATCCCTGCGCAGCTCCGCGAGGAGGCGCAGCGCCGCGAGCGCGAGCTGGCCCGGCTCTTGCTGCCAGCCTGCGGGCGGCGCGTGCAGATGCTACCATGCTGAAGCACAGCGTCTTCGTTGACCTCTTTGCTGGCACTGCGCCGGTGAGCAAATACCTTCGCCGCAAGGGCTACGCCTGCATAGCCTTCGACAAGCTGCAAGGGCCGCAGTTCGACCTCAGCCGGCGCGAGGTGGTGCTCACCATCGCCGGCTGGCTTCGTGCGGGCCTGGTGTGGGCCCTCTGGTTTGCGACTCCGTGTATCACCACCACTCGTGCCCGCACGGACAGATCAGGTCGCATGCCTCCGCCGCTGAGATCGTCTGAGCACTACCGTGGCTTGCCTGACCTGTCTGCTAGCCACCGCGCACAGGTGCGCGAGGCCAATAGTCTCATTGACTCTGGAGGCCGCCTCCAGCAGCTCGCCTGGGACTTGGGCATCTGCTGCGGCGAAGAGAACCCACAGACCTCCATCCTCTGGTGTTTTCCTTCTCGGCGCCGAGCTCTCGCTCGCGGCTCCGTGGTCGATGTGGATTTCTGTGCTGCTGGAGGGCCCATGCGCAAGAGAACCAAGCTAGTCTTTCAGCACTGTGGCACGGTCGAAGCCCCGCACCTGCGCTGCCATGGTCGCGGGGGGCTCTGTTCTTTCACTGGTCGTAAACATGTGCACATCCGAGGGAAGATGGGGGGTAAATGGCTCTCGAAGGTTGCGGAGCCATACCCCCCAGAGATTTTTAAGTTCATCGGCGATGTTCTCATTCATGTAGTCCATCGCCGTGCTGTGGCCACGCTCAGCCAATTGTGAATCGTCTTGCTAGCCAGCTGACTGCATATGAATGGCGTGATTACGGGATTTCAGTCTCTGTTCCTGCGCTGGCGTCATCCAGCGTGTGCGCAGGGTCCCGCATGATAAATCGCCAGCGTTGCACTTCGACTGACAAAAAGTGCTGGCCAGAGAGCGGGTCATGCTAATGTTGACGATCGCCATGGACACTGTCTCTCAAGCCTTTTTCTGTCCGCCCAAAGCCAGCCCTCGCCTCGACAGACTTTTTGTTGTGGATTTCAGTCTCTGTTCCTGCGCTGGCGTCATCCAGCGTGTGCGCAGGGTCCCGCATGATAAATCGCCAGCGTTGCACTTCGACTGACAAAAAGTGCTGGCCAGAGAGCGGGTCATCTCGATCTTCCAACGCTCCAAAACGGCTCAAGACACCTCCAAGACCGCCCCAACATTGCCGAAGAGGCTCCCAAAAGAGCCCGAAGACGGACCCAGGGAGCTCGAAAATATCCCAAGAGGAGCCCCAGACGGCCCAAGAGAGCCCCAGGACAGGCCCAAGATGGGCCACAGAGCGGGAGCGGGAGGCCCCAAAGGCGCTCCAAGACGGCCCAGATGGCCCCAACGTGGCTCCAGATGGGCACCACAGCAAGTACACAGCCCAAGAGGCCTCCAAGAGGCCCCAAGAAAGCTCCGAGAGGCGTCCCGAGAGAGCCAAAGAGGGTGCCCACACGGGAGCACGAACGAACATTTCGAGCTTTCGGACCCGAGAAGCGCCCAGGAGGACCCAAGAGGCCCCCACGAGGCCCCAAGAGACCCCCAGGAGGCCCCCAGGAGGCCCCCAGGAAGCCCGGAGAGACCCCCAAGCGGCTCCCAAGAGGCCTCGAGGTGCTCCCAAGAGGCCCAAAACTGCCGACCGTAGCCATTTTGGCTCAAGGTGAGCTCTTCGCGTCTCACATCGCAACTGAACATTCACTGCTACACTTCTTGGCTGTCGTCGACTCAGCAATGGTACACGTATTGATCTCTGCGGGGGCCTTTGCGCTCGCTTACACTGTGGGCGCCGAAATCCAGCTCATGCAGATGTCAGTGCATGGGCCGGACGATTTAGAGGCGGCAACGCTACGGACTGATTTCACGGCACAGACTGGCGGCACCACTTGGACGGACGCGGCGCCGCTTTATTGTCTGCAGATTGTCACTGGCACTGGGTCCAGCAATCAAGGCAGCGTGGACGTGAGCGTGGACGTGGGCAGTGGACTTGTGCAAGAGGCCTCTGGTGTCTATGCCCAAGGTGCAACAGTGCTCTCGAAGTGTTTTTCCAGCGCGATCCTGGCGCTGCAGATGCATAATCCAACAACGGATGCCTGGGCAGGCAGCATGCTGTATTCCACAGATGGTGGCAACACGTACGTATCTGTTGCATGCGCAGACTGTTCGGGGACAACAGATTCAGGCTCCATGGTTGTCGATGGAAACACCGACGGAGCCAACCAGGGTTCGACCCAGTGCCTCAATGGAAATACGTGCAGCTTCATTATGCCGACTCTTGCGCCGACGATGGCGTCGACGCCAGCACCAACGCCGGCACCAACGCTCGCACCGACGACGTCGTCGTCCTCCGCCACCGGCGACCCACACTTGCAGAACATGTTCGGTCAGCGGTTCGACTTGGTGAGGCCAGGCACGTCCGTCTTGGTCAGCGTTCCGCGCGGAACGCCCGTCGAGGATGCGCTGCTTGTTGTAAAGGCCGACGCGCGTCGATTGGGGGCACATTGCTCGGACATGTACTTCCGGGAGGTCAACGCCACAGGGACGTGGGCGAACAAGGCGCGGCTTGGAGGCTTTCACTTCAACACTCGCGACGTGCGTGACGAGACGCCGAAGTGGCTGAAACTCGGGCCTGTGGAGCTCAAAGTCGGCAGCGGTCACACCGACAAGGGGCAGCCTTATCTGAACGTCTACGTCAAGAACCTTCAGCGCACTGGGTATCGTGTCGGAGGGCTGCTGGGAGAGGATGACCACACGGAGGCGGCGGCGCCCGCGGAAGGGTGCCAGAAGGTGTTGTCCCTCGAGGCGCGTGTGTATGGTCAAGCTTCGGATCTACAGGGCTCCGTCGCAATCGGCTACTGAGCCGGGGGCTCCCGGCTCCGCGCGGGGCGGTCGAGCCCGCTCGCCCTCCCGCAAGGGGTTGATGAGGGGGTGATGTTTCCCGCCGCTTTTTTCGCCGTGCTGAAGCATGGTGCGATGACCCACCAGTAGCCGGCATCTTTTGCCACTTTTGTTCGCCATGGGCTCGCGTATAGTCTTTCGCAAGAGTGCAGAGAGCGGCGACGGAACTCGCCATAAAAAAGAGGCCCAAAACTGCCGCCCAGCGGCCTGCGAAAGCTCTCCGACGAGGCCCCACGAGGCATCCTTGAGGGCTCTGCCCACGTCAGCGTCGTCGTCGCCGCCGACGCCGCCGTCGTCGTCGTGCCCCAACGTGACCCAATATGGGCTCGAGACGGCAACTGCACAGCTCGAGAGGCCTCCAAGAGGTCTCAAGAGAGCTCCGAGAGGTGTCCCGAGAGAGAACCCGAAGAGGCCCAAATCCTTGATTTACGGTTTTTTACTTTTTTCGGTTTCTCGCGTTCTCGATTTTCCATCGCTCCAAAACGGCTCAAGACACCTCCAAGACCGCCCCAACATTGCCGAAGAGGCTCCCAAAAGAGCCCGAAGACGGACCCAGGGAGCTCGAAAATATCCCAAGAGGAGCCCCAGACGGCCCAAGAGAGCCCCAGGACAGGCCCAAGATGGGCCACAGAGCGGGAGCGGGAGGCCCCAAAGGCGCTCCAAGACGGCCCAGATGGCCCCAACGTGGCTCCAGATGGGCACCACAGCAAGTACACAGCCCAAGAGGCCTCCAAGAGGCCCCAAGAAAGCTCCGAGAGGCGTCCCGAGAGAGCCAAAGAGGGTGCCCACACGGGAGCACGAAAGAACATTTCGAGCTTTCGGACCCGAGAAGCGCCCAGGAGGACCCAAGAGGCCCCCACGAGGCCCCAAGAGACCCCCAGGAGGCCCCCAGGAGGCCCCCAGGAAGCCCGGAGAGACCCCCAAGCGGCTCCCAAGAGGCCTCGAGGTGCTCCCAAGAGGCCCAAAACTGCCGACCGTAGCCATTTTGGCTCAAGGTGAGCTCTTCGCGTCTCACATCGCAACTGAACATTCACTGCTACACTTCTTGGCTGTCGTCGACTCAGCAATGGTACACGTATTGATCTCTGCGGGGGCCTTTGCGCTCGCTTACACTGTGGGCGCCGAAATCCAGCTCATGCAGATGTCAGTGCATGGGCCGGACGATTTAGAGGCGGCAACGCTACGGACTGATTTCACGGCACAGACTGGCGGCACCACTTGGACGGACGCGGCGCCGCTTTATTGTCTGCAGATTGTCACTGGCACTGGGTCCAGCAATCAAGGCAGCGTGGACGTGAGCGTGGACGTGGGCAGTGGACTTGTGCAAGAGGCCTCTGGTGTCTATGCCCAAGGTGCAACAGTGCTCTCGAAGTGTTTTTCCAGCGCGATCCTGGCGCTGCAGATGCATAATCCAACAACGGATGCCTGGGCAGGCAGCATGCTGTATTCCACAGATGGTGGCAACACGTACGTATCTGTTGCATGCGCAGACTGTTCGGGGACAACAGATTCAGGCTCCATGGTTGTCGATGGAAACACCGACGGAGCCAACCAGGGTTCGACCCAGTGCCTCAATGGAAATACGTGCAGCTTCATTATGCCGACTCTTGCGCCGACGATGGCGTCGACGCCAGCACCAACGCCGGCACCAACGCTCGCACCGACGACGTCGTCGTCCTCCGCCACCGGCGACCCACACTTGCAGAACATGTTCGGTCAGCGGTTCGACTTGGTGAGGCCAGGCACGTCCGTCTTGGTCAGCGTTCCGCGCGGAACGCCCGTCGAGGATGCGCTGCTTGTTGTAAAGGCCGACGCGCGTCGATTGGGGGCACATTGCTCGGACATGTACTTCCGGGAGGTCAACGCCACAGGGACGTGGGCGAACAAGGCGCGGCTTGGAGGCTTTCACTTCAACGCTCGCGACGTGCGTGACGAGACGCCGAAGTGGCTGAAACTCGGGCCTGTGGAGCTCAAAGTCGGCAGCGGTCACACCGACAAGGGGCAGCCTTATCTGAACGTCTACGTCAAGAACCTTCAGCGCACTGGGTATCGTGTCGGAGGGCTGCTGGGAGAGGATGACCACACGGAGGCGGCGGCGCCCGCGGAAGGGTGCCAGAAGGTGTTGTCCCTCGAGGCGCGTGTGTATGGTCAAGCTTCGGATCTACAGGGCTCCGTCGCAATCGGCTACTGAGCCGGGGGCTCCCGGCTCCGCGCGGGGCGGTCGAGCCCGCTCGCCCTCCCGCAAGGGGTTGATGAGGGGGTGATGTTTCCCGCCGCTTTTTTCGCCGTGCTGAAGCATGGTGCGATGACCCACCAGCAGCCGGCATCTTTTGCCACTTTTGTTCGCCATGGGCTCGCGTATAGTCTTTCGCAAGAGTGCAGAGAGCGGCGACGGAACTCGCCATAAAAAAGAGGCCCAAAACTGCCGCCCAGCGGCCTGCGAAAGCTCTCCGACGAGGCCCCACGAGGCATCCTTGAGGGCTCTGCCCACGTCAGCGTCGTCGTCGCCGCCGACGCCGCCGTCGTCGTCGTGCCCCTTCAGGGTCGGCGGCGCCGGCCGCAAGGCCTTCCCAATATGATCTGGTGGGGAAACACTGCTCGGAAGAGGCGGTAGCACAGCTGAACATGGCTGGACTAGTACACATACGGCTACTCCTACTGAGTATTTGCGGAGGGAAGGAGGGGGTTTAGACGACTTCCTCGAGGAGAGAACATCTTATCCCTCCTCCTCCTCCTCCTCCTCCTCTTCCTGCTCCGCGTCGCCCTTCCTAAGAGGGGAGAAGGGAGGCGTTAAAGTTGACCATCGAGGCCTTGGGCCAAGCGCTGAGTCCGATATGGCTGGAGAACCAGCTGGCGTCAGCCATCAGGAACGCACTCATCGCGCAGCTGATGCTGCCGCGGGTCGCGCCCATCCTGTTGGACATCAACGACGACGATGCCTGGTTTCAGGCGCGTTGTGTGCTGCCCGAAGCGGGAGGGCGTCAACTGTACACGCACACCGATCCTGCCCAGGCCGACCATGGGCCCAGGGGCGGTGTGTATGCCAGCGTCCTGGCCAGGACTCGAGGAGAGTATACCGGCCGTGGGCACAGGATGGGTTTAGTAAGGATCGGTCCAGGTGTGCAGTCGGCGTCCTGCTACGAGCGCGTTCGCCTTCGGCCGCGCGTGTGCATCCTTCTCTTTCCGCGCGGTGCGCCCCGAGGGCGGCCTGCGTGAGCCACCGCGTAGGGCCGTTACGTCCCTGTGCGCGAGGCCCCTCGTTCCTTCGTCCTCCAGGTGCGCCGTGTGCTGCCCGAGGGCGTTCTCCAGGATGGGCGGGAGGGCTCCCAGGAAGGGGGGGGCTCACGTCGTGGGGGCACCGCGGCGCTGGAGGTCTGCGCGCGGGGGGCGGGGCGGGGCGGGGCAGCTCGTCGTCCTGCGTCCCTTCCAGAGCGGGTCGAGCACGCGAGCCCGGCTCTCGAGGCTCCTTCGGCTGCCGGGGAGAGGGGCGCTTTGGAGCCGTTTCGGCTCGGGCGCACGCGGCCCAGGGAGTCGCTGCCATTCCTGCTCCTCCTCGCCGCGTTCCTCCTCCTCCTCCTCCTCCTCCTCTAGCCGTACTGGCACAGGCGAGATCCCTGTGCTTGCAAGCACGTATCTTCAGTGCGGCTCGTGCTTGCGGGCCACCATCTACGATCATCCCGACAGTTTTGGCTCCCTCCCAGTGCGGCGGCCGATGGCACCGCCGCCGCCCGACCTGCCCGATGTCCTGCGCGGCCCCAGGAGGCCGACGTGGGCCTGCGGGGCCTGCGGCATGGCCCCCTCCAACTGGGCCTGCCGCGTGCGCTGCGCCTGTGGGCGGGAGGCCCCGCTGCGCATCCGCAAGACGGCCGTGGAGCAGCACCAACGATGGGAGAAGGAGCACGCTGCTGGCGGCGGAGGCCGCGGCGGCAAGGGCAAGAGCACGGGCCCCAGTCAGCGGGGGGTCCCATCGTCGACTGTGCCGTCCGAGCTCGGCAAGCGGTTGGCGGAGATTGAGAAGCTCTTGCGAGGGCAGTCGTCCCAGCCTGCTGACAAGGAGGGCGAGGCCAGCGCCAAGCCTCCACCTTGGCAGGCCAGTGCAGACCCCAATAAGAATAACACAATCGCGGACGATGACACCGACGAGGTCAAGAAGCGCAAGCTTGCGAACCAGCTGGCATGCTTCGAGGCCAGTCTCAAGTTGGTCCCCCACGGCTCGGACAACGACGAGCTCCGCTCGAGCATTCAGCGGAAGATTGAAGGAGTGCGTGACCAGCAGAAGGCTCTGCGCACCCCTGTTGTGGTGCACCGCAGGGCCACGTCTGATCTGCAGAAGGCTACGTCTGCAGTCACCAAGCTGGAAGCGGACATCACCGAGAAGCAGAAGCAGCTCGACGAGTTGCAAGAATCCCTCAAGAACAAGCGCGCCACGCTGGAGGCCAAGAAGATCGAGGTCACTGTGCTGCGCGCGGAGGTCAGCCAGGCAGCACAGCAGCTTGGCGGCACGGCTACGGACAAGTCAGAGTCCAACCCGCTCGACGTCAAGCCAGACGATGTCGACGATGAGGAAATACGCACGCTGCTTGGGTCTACCGCCTGGGCCAAGCTCCGAGAGCACCTCGCGGGTAAGATGCCCGCCCCCAAGGACGCCTCCATGCCCCAGGCACCTGATGATGTTCCTGGTGATGCTGGCGGCGATGGCGGCGGCGATCTCAAGCGTTCCCTGGACGAGCTGGAGGAGTCTGAGAGAGAGCAGCTCTTCGAGGCGGCCAAGTCAGGTGCAGAGGCTTTTGCCAAAACGCTTGGCGACATGGCCAAGCGAAGGAAACGTTCCTGACCTTCCTCTCATGTCAGGTCTGCGGCTTTGTGATGGAGCTGTTGGGCGACCTGTGCAGCCTGATGTGCAAGGCACGTTCTTTGTTGAAACCTTCAATGCTTCTGGAGGCCGTGACGCGTTGAAGACACGATTGACCAAGACGAAAGCTACGATACTGCTATGCCAGGAGATAGGATACATTGAGGACAGCTTGGATGATCTTCACTCCTGGGCTCAGAACCGTCAATGGAAATGCTCTGCCATACCTGCCCGTCGTACGTCAGGTACCGTTCCCTCAGGTGGAGTTGCAGTGTTCGTTCGAGACGCACTGGGCCTTCGGCATCCACCTCAAGGGCAGCTGGTGTGGGACCACCGACTTCAGCAGGTCATTGTTGACACCAACGGTTGGCCCCCCATCACGATCTTCAATGTGTATATGCAAGATTCCCTTGGGGCTGTTGGCATAAACGCTGAGATATTAGCTGCTGCAGGTCGCTTGCTCTCGACATGTTCTGGGCCTGCCATCATGGGTGGTGATTGGAACATGGCACCGACAGATCTGGAGCAAAGCCTTTTCCCGCAGCAGGTGGACATGGTGCTGCCCCCCCCTGCTCAGGCGACGTTCCGAGGGGGCATGGGCGCCAGCACTATCGACTTTTTCTGCTTCAATGATGCTGTTGTTCGTGGTTATCGGGGAGTCAACGCGGTCATGACCTGGCACGCAAAGGCTCATCGTCCTGTGCAGTTGCAGCTGATTGACAACGGGGTGGACGTGCAGCACTATGTGCATCCTGTCTCCTCCAAGCTGCCTGCCATCCCGCCGCCAGGGCCGCGCGCGAGGCCCGCCGACTGGACGCTACATCGAGCCCTTGCTGAGCGCACCGTCGAGCTGGCGGCTGACCCCAGCAGCGACGCGGCGGTGGTCTGGGCACTCCTCACACGCGTGTACGGGCGATTTGCTGGTTCCTTCGCTGAGTACATTGCGCAGAATGTTGGAGTGGAGCTTCGTGAGCCCAGTGCATATGCCAGAAATCTCGAGCCTCGATGGATCAATGTGACATACCCGACTAAGGATCCGAATGCTATGCAGAGTATTGGTCAAGGCTGGCAGCGGTTGCAGAACATGGTCACCACGATTCAAGCGTTATATACCAAAGATGGTTCCATGGTGCTATGCCCTGAGGAGATCGCCCTGTTTGTGACGTCACCGTACCCAGGTCAAGGCCTCAACGCTCGCCTAGACGCCACGGTCGCGCAGGCGAGAAACCTAATCAATGCTATCCCCATGGACATGGACCAGATTCAATCGTTCGTCGAAGATATTGCTGATGACGTAACCCTGGCAGTCAAAGGTCAGACCAAAGATTCCAATGCAGCCTGGGCCGACTGGTGCAGTGCAGCATCCTGCGGCGGCGCCCGCCCTCTGCATCGACTTACCAAGGTCAAGGCCATCCCGACGCCAGCTGTGGCAGCTGGCATTCAGTCAGGTGACCCTGTTATTATTGTTGCGCAGGAAGTGGAACTGCATCGTCGTCTACGGCATGCTTCCGACGTAGCTCTCCCACCTTGGGTGCCAGATCGATCGATGTGCCCGCTCCTGGAGCCAGCCGACCTGCGTCGTGCTGCCCTGTCATTTCCAGCTGGGACGGTCACTAGCTATGATATCTTTCACCCGAGGCACGTCCTGCTCCTTGACGACGACGGCCTCCACACGCTGGCTCTGCTGCTCTCGGCGTCTGAAGCCATAAGCATGTTGCCCAAGCAGCTGCGCTGGATCCAGATGCCGATGCTGGCAAAGCCGTCTGGAGGCAATCGTATGATAATATTGTATGCTGCCATCTACCGTATGCGGCAGAGAGCACGCAAGCCCATGGTTGCGCACATGCACGACGCCCTCGACAGAAGATACTGGGGTGCCAGCCGTGGGAGATCGGCCACTGACTGTGCATGGTTGCAGGCGGCTCGATCAGAGAGCAACCAAGCTTCTCACAAGTATGGTGTGCTCATCACAGTGGACTGGGTCAAGCACTATGAATCGATTCCGTTACTCGAGTTGCGACGCAAGTTTCAGCGCCACGGAGCTCCTCATTGTTGGTTGAAGCTGGTCGTCAACATGTGGTCGTGCCCGCGAGTCATCCGACTTGGGCGCCACCACGCCCAGACGGCCTTGGTGGCCACTCATGGGCTGCCTGCAGGCGACGGCTACAGCGACCTGGCGATCAAGGTCAATGCTGTCGACGCCTTCGACACGTTCGTTGAGCTGGCTCCATTCGTGGACTTCCAGAACTACATCGATGATACTGGGCTCCATGTCGCCTCGAGTGATTATGTAATAGCTAAGTCAGCGGCAGTTGCGGGGACGAAGCAGTTCCAGGCGGCCAGTTCGAAGTTGAATGCGGAGCTGCGCCCAGGTAAGCTGTCAATGGTTTCCACCTCGAAGGAGCTCGCTCGAGACGTGTGCACGGCTCTGCAGCTGCCACTATCTGTTTGCAAGGCGAGTGTTGCGTATCTTGGCATAGATGAATCTGCTGGCGCTCGACGGTATGCACAGCGAGCCCGGCTGAAACAGAAAGGCCGCATTGCTATTATGAAAAAGCGAATTCGCAAGGTTCGAGCCCTCCGAAGGCGTTTCAAGGGACCCAAGGAGGCCCCGTTCAAGAAGGTGTCCAAACAAGGCGTTGCTCCTGCCTGCGGTTTCGGGGCGGAGGTCTTGGGTCTCACGGCCTCGGAGTGGCTGAACCTTAGGAGAATGATGGCCCACAGCGAGGGGCCTTCTCACGGGGGCGTTTCCCTCACGGCTAAAGTCGCTCTTCTTGGGGATGGTAGTGCTCGCTATGCTATCGCTCCTGCTATGCAATGGTGCCGCATGATGTGGACCGCTTCGCGGCGTCCCGATCTCTCGCTGGTCTCGCGCGCTGAGCTTTTGAAGCTTTGGGATTTGCGCCAGCATCTGGAGTGCCCAACTTGGAACAGATCCCAGGGGCCCATCTCTAGAGCGGCTCTCAGTTTAAAGCGTGCTGGCTGGAGGGCTGAAGGCCCATGTTTCTGGATAGACCACAATGGCCTCAGAATAGACCTGCCTGCCACGCCCCCTGCTCTCTTGGCCGTACAGCTGAGCTGGACTGCAGAGAGAGCGGGAATTTGATTTTTCTCGAACGCTCGGTTTCCCTCCAGGGACTAGGGCCACCCTGGGCCTGATTCGGGACGAAGTCGGACCCAAGGCCCGAAAACTCACTCGGTTTCAAAAATACCTAATTAAGAGTTGCGGTTGCGGTGGACTGTGGACTAATGATCGTGCCATGCTTTCGGGGTGCTTGTGTGACGGGTTGTGTGAGTGTGGAGAACGAGACACAGTCCACCATAGGTTGTATACCTGCCAGCTTACGCGAGTTGTTGATGCGCGGGCGGCGTCTGAGGTGCCTGATTCATTCCTCAACGCGGCTTGCGATGATCCCGACAACCCCATCTTCACTCGAGGGGTTCACGTATATGAAGACAGCGCGTTGCCTTGCCCGTCGATGTCGTCTGAGGTTTATATTTACGACGGGCAAGGCAACGATCTGGACATGACTCCTGAGTCAATCGCTAGTCTCACCACCCAAGCCCCACAGCGCCATGCGTCAGATGGTTCGAGCACCAAGCCTTGGATCCGACCCTTGCAGCGCGCGGCCTGGGCGATCGCAGTACGTCCCGACGAGGGTGAAGACCCCGTGGCGATTGTCCAAGGAATAGTTTCAGGAGTCCTGCCGCAGACGCCTGCAATGGTTGAGCACTGTGGTATTGCTATTTGCGGTCAGATTGCTACGCGACCCACAGTGCTGGGTGCGGAATGTCAGGCTGCCATTCGAGTCTGTCAGAAAAATGTGAATGACCAGCTTGCCCTCTCCAGCCAGTTCGCTGGAGCGCGGGCCTTCGCGCACGAGCTCGAAGGCACCCAGCTGATTCACACTGTTCGGCACGTCAAGGCCCATCGTGACGACGCAGAGATTCAGGGCCTGGAGGGCGAAGAAAAGATCTTTGCGCTCGCGAATGCTGCTGCCGACCGATATGCAAAACAAGGCCTGAATTTGCACCCAGCACCGATGCCAGATTTTGTCCAAGAGTTAAGCCTTGCTGGTGAGAGAGCACGGCACTTCATCAAGCTTGCGGCATAGGCGCTCCCATGTTTTGACAATGATGCACGGTGGGCAAGGCCCCACAGATTTGGTGCTGCTCGGTCTCGACGACAAGTGTCGTGGCATGACTGGCACAAAGGAGAGCTCGGACTTCAATGTCGGAACTGTTTCAGAGTTGCCGAAGGCAGCCGTGACAATATCCCCATGGATGGATGTCGTGGGTTGCCGCCTTTCCTCCGTGGTCTGCTCCGTGACCCCATGGGACACAAGCTTGTCGCCATGGTTGGACCCCGCTCGAAGAATGGTGCGCTCTCGGTGTCGAGTCGGTTCTCGTCCAAGGAGCAGATCCTCTGTCTACGCTGCGGGGGTTGGTCCCGAGGGAGGGGTTTAAAGCTTGGTCGTCAGTGTGAGGCTCCGCCACGGAAAGGTTTGGAGATTTTGGCGGATTTCAGGAAGGGTTACTGCCCCAACCCGAGAGTTCGGGCTGCCCTCGATCGCGCGGTTCCGCTCGTGAGGTTTGGCCTTTCCGCCGCCCCTCCTGAGCCAGACGCTCCCACCGTGGTCCGAACCTCACACTCCAGTTCGTTGACGGCCCCCTCCTACGAGCAGCGTATGTCAGCCTTGCGTGAGAGGATTCGTCTCAGGGAACAGGCCGCAGCGGCCAGGTCCCGTTTCTAAGTTGTTTCGCTTTCCTGGGGTTCGCTCCACCCCCCCCCCCCCAAGTTTTTGGAATTTAGCCCTGCTTTATTCCTTTTTAGTGCTGTGCACTCCCCTTCGGGTCTGTTCTTCTTCTTCTTCTTCTTAGTCTTCTTCTTCTTTTCCTCCTCCTCCTCCTCCTCCTCCTCCTCCTCCTCCCCCTCCTCCTCCCAATCCATGATTTTCCGCAGTTTTCGATGCTTTCCGCTTTCTCGCGTTCTCCAGCTTCCAACGCTCCAACACTGCCGAAGACGCCCCGAAGATCGCCCCAAGACCGCCGAACAGGCCCCAAAGAGCCCCAAGACGGCCCTGGAGAGCCTGAAGACTGCCCAAGAGCAGCCCAAGGCGGCCCAAGAGAGCCCCAGGACAGGCCCGAGCGGGAGCGGGAGGCCCCAAGGCGCTGCAAGACGGCCCTGATGGCCCCAACGCGGCCCCAGTTGGGCCCAACACGGCTAATGCACAGCCCAAGAGCCCTCCCAGAGGCCTAAGGAGAGCTCCGTGGGGCGTCCCGAGAGAGCCAAAAGAAACCCATGTCCTTGATTCCTGGTCGTTTTTTTCGAATGTGTTTCGCTTTCTCGCGTTCTCGAGCTTCCAACGCTCCAACACGGCCGAAGACGCCCCCAAGACCGCCCCAAGACCGCCGAAGGCCCCCCCAAGGAGCTCCAAGACGCCCCAGAGAGCCCGAACACTGCCCAGGAAGAGCCCCAGACGGCCCAAGGGGCCCCAGGACAGGCCCAAGATGGGCCACAGAGCGGCAGCGGGAGGCCCCAGGGCGCTCGAAAACGGCCCAGATGGCCCGGGCCTCCCCCCCGTCCGTCCTTCCCTCCCGCCCCCTCCCCTCGCCTCCATTCCCTCCTCCCTCTCTCTATTCTTCCTCCCCTCACCCCTCAGCTTTCGTGCTCCTCCCTCCTCTCCTTGCCACGGCAATTGCTCTGGGTTTTAACGCCTATGTTGCCTAAGCCATCCAGTGGTTATAGGCTTATAGTGCTATGCTCTGGAATGTCTCGCATTTGGCAGAGGCTCCGCCGCCCCATGTTAAGTGAAGTGATGGGCACGTTGGACCGCGGGTGCTGGGGGGCTACTCGGGGGAGGAGTGCTGTGGATTGTGCATGGGCGCTTGCGGCCAGGAGCGAGGCTGATACTGTCAACCATCGTTTTTTCTGTGCTAGTAGCTGCTGACTACAGCAAATATTATGAGACGATCGATCTCACACGTTTGCGCGACAAGTGCATAGCGTTTCGGGTTCCGTCGCCGCTGCTCAAGCTAGCGTTTAATGTTTGGCAAGCCCCGAGAATATTGAGGCTACGCCAACATCACTCGCTTGATTGTATGCACGCGCAGCTTGGCCTCCCAGCAGGTGATTGCTTCAATGCTTGCTGCATCAAGATACATGCAGTTCGTGAATATGACTGGTTTGTCTCGCGACAGCCCCCGCTTGTCAGTTTCATGTCGTACATTGACGATTCAGGCATCCAGATCTCTGCTTCTGACCGACAGAGAGCACTGGATCGAGCGGTGGCGGCGGGAAAAGATGCCCATATTGCCAGTCAGAACCTAGGTGCAACGTTGAATGATAAGATTGCTGTAGTTGCGTCTTCTGTGGATCTAGCCAAAGATGTAGCTGCAGGGCTCCAGATGCAATGCAAAGTGGTCAGGAAGGCAGTCACCTACTTAGGGGTAGACTCAACAGCTGGTGCCCCTCGAGCTGCGAAGTGCACAAGACCCAAACTCAGGAGTAGATTGAAGGCTACGCGTAAGCGTGCCAAGAAGATAGGCAAGTTCAGCAGTATAATTCAGCGAAAGCCAAAGCAAGTCCTCCAATGGGGTCCTGCGTACTGGCCTGGCTCCTGCGTCGTCGTACGGCTCTGAGGTCCTGGGGTTTTCGGATGCTGAATTGGCGGCAGCACGCAGATCCCAGTCGAGGCGGCAGGCGCCCATGCACGGGGGCACTTCAGCAAGTGCCAAGTTAGTCCTCTTTGGAGAGTGGGATGTCCGTGCAGCTTTGGGCCCTGTCTTGCAATGGCGTGGGACGGTTTGGATCTCCAAAATAGCGCCCGAGAGAGCCCTCAGAAGTTACCCTGCCCTCGTCTCTCTGTGGCATAAGGCTAATGCGAGCAGCGTCGTTGACTGGAAAGGTCGGCGAGGCCCGCTCAGCAGCGCTGTCTTGTGTCTTAGGAGGGCAGGATGGTCGGCTCCCGAGGCCTGTTCTTGGATAGATCACCATCAGAATCGCGTCGATATGAGTCTAGTGCCCCCACGAATGCTGCAAGAGTTGTTGGAAGCTGGCCTCCAGAGGCAGGCTGAGTTGGCCTTCGGCCGAAAACTTGGCTTTCCTCCTGGATATCGGGCCACCTTGGGCCTGGTCAGGGACAACATGTTTCCCCGCGTTAGGAGTTCCACTCGGCAGCAGCAGTCTTTTACTTAAGTGTGCTGCATGTGATGTCAAAGGGGTATCTTAGTTGTGGTCGTTGCGAGTGTGGACAGATAGATACCCCGCAGCATCGCATATATACTTGCGCACGGCCTGACGTGCAGGCTGCTCGTGAATTGGTTTGTGAAGATATCTCTATTGAGTCAATGCAGGTAGCCTGTCAGAGTGATGATTGTCTGCGCACTCGAGGGATCTTTGTGCGTGAAGATGCTGAGCTTGCCCCTCCACCTCTCATCTTTACTTGTGAGATGTTTGACGGGCAGGCGTGCGAGCTCGACCGCCAACCCGAGGAATTGGCTGCCCTAGTTCCGCCAGGACAGCCGCTGGAGATGGCGGCCGATGGCTCGGCCACCAAGCAGCTGCTCAAGCCGCTCCGACGCGCGGCTTGGTCGATCGCGATTCTTTCGCCGAGCTCGTCGGACATGCAGGCAGTGCTTCGAGGAGTTGTCCCAGGCCCCCTCCCCCAGAGCCCTGCTGTTTCGGAGCATGTTGCTGCTGCACTGTGCGGCCAGATCGCTGACCGCCCCACTAAGCTTGGTTTAGGTTGCCTCGGTGTCATTCAGCACATCCAGAGACCCGTGTCAAATCAGCTGGAGGCCCAGAGTAAGTTTTCTGGAATTCGGAAGTTCGCTTTTGAGCTTGATGGTTTT
Source organism: Prorocentrum cordatum (assembly GCA_963575745.1). Lineage (NCBI taxonomy): Eukaryota > Dinophyceae > Prorocentrales > Prorocentraceae > Prorocentrum > Prorocentrum cordatum. The sequence continues at coordinate 256,366 of CAUYUJ010003147.1, read as the reverse complement.
AAGTTTTTGTGGGCCTTTCATGTTAAAGTCCACCGTGCTGATGAAGATTTGAATCAGCTCGAAGGTGGCGAGTATCGTTTTGGCCAGGCCAACAAGATTGTTGATAATCACGCGAAGCTGGCCCTGGCTCGTCACCCTACCCCAACGCTTGCTTTCTTACAGTCTGTTGAGGAGGCCGAAATACGTGTTAGGATGTTTTGTGAAGCTGGCCAGTGCGACCCCCCCTCTCTTTCGCAATGAGATGAAGTGGCGCGTCGTACTGCCCCGACGAGCCAACAGCGATCCCGAGCCAAGAGGAGTTGGTACCTGTGGCGATGCACAGAGCTCGGGGTCCAGCGCGCTCACTGCCTAATTATTAGTACGTCGTCTGATCGACCAGCCGATGGCTGTCAAGGAACGCCGTCTGCTATTTTGAAGTTGCTCGCGGATCCCAAGGGCCATTCTCTCGTCGCTGTGTTTGGAACGGCTCTTACTACTGTTTCTGGTGCGTCCTCGGGTCCTGTCGCGGGTTCTGGACGCACCGATGAAAGAGCAACAGTTCTGATGTCTCAATTGCGGTGGCTGGACGCAGGGGAGGATGATGAAGCTTGCCAAGACATGTGAAGCACCGACTCCT
>CAUYUJ010003147.1:233250-250750 GCA_963575745.1 Prorocentrum cordatum | reverse complement strand
GGTTGTGGCTGGTCGGAGTGGGTGAGGAAAGAGGGGTCGGGCAGAACGAAAGGGGGGGATAGGGAAAGGGGGTGTTACGAAATCTTCTGCATGCAGCCAGTTTCGGCCCCGCCGCCGGGCCTACTCCTCGATATACACGGGCGCCTCCCGGCGCCGGGAGGCGCCAGGGACATCAGTTGCGCGAGCTGATTCTCAACCCCCCCCCTTGCTATCCCCCCCCTGTCGCCCAGCCCGAAAGGGGTGCGAAGGCCGACAGCTGTTCCCGCCCACTTCGAGCAGGGCTCGCCGTCGGTGTCGCCGCGGGCGTTGCCTGTGTGAGGCAGGAGGTCGAGGACGCCGCCGATCGCCCGTCCCTCGACCAGGCCCTGCTTCTGCCACAACGGCGTCCGGCAGGCCGTTCGGTGGAACAGCAGTGTCTGTTGTTGGGCATCGTACATGCCCATCTGTATGGCAGGAGAGGGGAGCAGGGGGATATACGCGTGGGAGGTGCGTGCGCGACCACCTCTCGTTCTTATCCTGCGACTGCTCTTGGGCACCGCCACTATCGGATCGATTCGTCGAGCGCATGCCGTCGACGATTCGATCCGATCGGTCCGATGATACCCGCTGGCGTCTGCACGTGGCACCGGTCGACCTTCCACCTCGCGCCCACGAGCGTGACCCCAGCCCCTCCGCAGACGGCGCCCAATACGATCGTGCAGGGAGCCTTCCCAGGAGGCTCAGGAGGCCCCCCGCCCGCTGAGAAGCTTTCTAAGCCTTCCTCCGAGTCCATGGTGGCGTTTGTCAGTATCGGGCTGACGCTCCGTCCCATGCGGGACTCTTCGGGCCCAAACTGACAGCTGATCATGTGCATGCAGAGGTGCGGAAATAGTGCTTCAGCGTGCGCTACAGGTTACAATGTAGAGCCATTGGCCCAGAAAAGGGCAAGAAGCAGTTGGACCAGAGCAATCAGTAAGGGCTTCTAGGAAGTCCTGCCGCCCTCCGAGAAGGCCCAGCCCCCGCCTCGCCTTCCCCGCCTGCGGCGTGCCGCCGAGATCTGCAAGCGAAGGCAGCCTCCCCAGACTGTCGCGGGGAGGGTGGGGTGTCCCCTCCTCCTCCTCCTCCTCCTTCTCCTCCTCCTTCTCCTCCTCCTCCTCCTCCTCCTCAGCATCATCTTTTCCCTCCTCCTCCTCCTCCTCCTCCTCCTACTCCGGCGCAGGACAAGGTGTCGTGGGCCGAGCCGCAGACCAAGGCCGCGTAGCCCGAGTGCCACGGTGAGACATCCCGCCAGCCGGTCTCGGCGCCTCTTCGGATGATTTGCGTAGATGGTCTAGGCACCCCGCGGCGTGATTTCATCGAAGTTGGGCAGTCGGCGTTGAGCGGCTTGGCCTTTCCGGCGCGCCGCCCTCGTCCTCCGCATCTTCCCACTTCTCCGACTCTTCTTGCTCCCTCCTCCCTTCTCCCTCGTCCCCCTTCCCCGTCGTCTTCTCGTCTCGGAGGTGGGCAGCGGATCTCTTCCCGGCGGTAGTTCGCGGCAGGGTCAGGCCCTGCGGAGGAAGGAGGAGGAGGAGGAGGAGGAGGAGGAGGAGGAGGAGGAGGAGGAGGAGTAGAGAGATGGAAGTGGGTAAGTGGCGGAAGTACGGGGAAGTGAGGGAGGAGATTGGATTGAAGGCTAGGGGAGAAGGGAGGAAGAGGGAGGGAGGGAGCGAGGACGGAGGTGCTAGGACGGAGGGAGCAGGGGAGAGGGAGTCTGGAAGGGAGAAGAGAAGCGGGAGGAGGGAGGAGGGAGTCGGAGGAGGAGATGGGTGATAGGGAGGAAGGCCAGTGGGGAGATGATGATGATGATGATGATGATGATGATGATGATGATGATGATGATGATGCTGATGATGCTGATGATGCTGATGATGCTGATGCTGATGCTGATGCTGATGCTGATGCTGATGCTGATGCTGATGCTGATGCTGATGCTGATGCTGATGCTGATGCTGATGGTGGTGGTGGTGGTGGTGGTGGTGGTGGTGGTGATGGTGATGATGATGATGATGATGATGGTGGTGGTGGTGCTGATGATGATGATGATGCTGATGATGCTGATGATGATGAGGAGGAGGAGGAGCCAGAGGAGAAGTGAGATGCAAGGGAAAGCCTCACCCACCGAACCAGGTGCCAGTCGCTAATACCTGTCTCTCGGCTCCTCGAGCTCCCTGTCCTAATATCTTCCTCGCCTTGCCTCCTCCTCCTCCCTTCTCTTCGTCCTCCTCCTCCTCTTCCTCCGCCGCCGGATCCATATTCGAGAGAGAGACTCTGTCCGATTGCAATCTAAGATCGCAATGTCGCCAGTCGTAGATGCTTCGCTCCGCTATTGCAATGCGGTCAGATACGGCCACCCAATAGGGTCCCGGCCCGATCGAGCCCAAGCGAGCCAGATCCTCGTCTTCGCCGTCATCCTCCACTGCCCGCTCTTCCTCAAGCAGGCCTTGCCGGCTCTCCCCCCTTGTTTTGTCGATCTCCACACAATTCCTTTCCCAATCTCCTCCTCTTGGCCATGAGGGGTGGAAACGGATCCTAGACCTGGAGAAGGAGGAGGAGGAGGAGGAGGAGGAGGAGGAGGGGGGGGAGAAGGGTTAGCAGAAAGAGGAGGAGGAGGAGGAGGAGGACGGAGGACGGAGGAGGACGGAGGACGGAGGGAGGAGGGCTTTCCCCAGGACCGGTTCTTCCTCGTGGGACGCCTTTGTGATTGCCCCAGGGCCCGCCGGGGGCCCCAGGTGCCCGAGATCGGCAAGAGTCCAGAACCTGGTCCCTCGAGGACTTGTTGCCTCCATGCCCCGGTCGTCGGTGCGATCGAGATGGGTACGGAGAGAAAGGGGCACGAAGACCGACCGCAGTTGGTTGATGTTGAGCAGGACTCCTCCTCTTCCTCCTTCTCCCCCTCCTCCTCCTCCTCTTTCGCAGTATCCTTCCTCTTCAGCGGAGTCGAAGAACATACGAATTACAGAAGCACAAACTTCCAGAGCTCCGCGCGGATTTCCTGGATCGGCACTGGGCCCCCCTCCCTGGCGGCGCCTCCTGCACCGCCCGTGACTCGATCCGCGCACCAGGGTGGGGTCCAGCGCCAATCCAGGAAATTTTCGCGGAGCTCCGAAAGTTTGTGGTTGCGCGTCGTTGTTCCTTACTCTATTGAGGAAAGGGGTCCTGGAGCTGTTCGCTCGCTCGCCGCCGTCCTGGCTGGGGGAGCCCTCCCGACGGGACCCCCGTGGCCGTCAAGGAGCGACTCGGAACGAGGGGCCCGTCCTGCAGAACAAGAGAGGGTCCAGGACCAAGGAGGGAGGAGGAGGAGGAGGAGGAGGGACAAGGGAGGAGGGAGGGAGGAGGAAGAGGAGGAGGAGGAGAAGGAGGAGAAGGAGAGGGAGGAGGAGGAGGAGGAGGAGGAGGAGGAGGAGGAGGAGGAGGAGGCGGAGGAGGAGGAGGGCGTCCCCCAGGACCCGCTTCCTCCACGGTTCGTGGCAGAAGCATGGGGAGCGGCGGGGGGGGGGGCGCAGGCCAAGGGGACCACGCACTGGCGGAGAGGCCGGGCGCCGAGGAGCGACGCGTTGCGTCCGATCCCGATGCTCTTCCTCCGCCGATGGGTGGGCTGCCCTCGGGTGTGGTTTGGGGGTGGTTTGGGGTGCCCCGCGCGCGCTGAGTGCCCCCCCCCCCTCCCCGCGTGCGCGAAGTACTCCCCCCCCCCTCCGGCGCGCCCTGCGCCTCGACGTGAGGGAGAGCGAGGTGGAGGCGGAGGGGGAGGGGGAGGGGGAGGAGGACGGTAAAGGGACAAAAGGGTGGAACCCCGTCGTCGTCGACACCGTGTGCGCCCCCCCCCCAACTCAAAGGTGGGCTCTGGCATGGCGGAGGCCCCAGGGGTTCCATTTTTTGTTGTCCTTTCAAGCCTGTGCTCCTGAATGCCTGGGATCAACTTTAAATGTGGGGGGAGGGGAGGGGCCAGAGTCAAGGGTTTCACTTGTTTGTCCATCTACGGGAGGAGGATGGGGGGAGGAGGAGGATGAGGAGGGGGAGAAGGAGACCCCGTCCCTCTCGTCCCAGCATTGTCCTCTTCGGTTTTCGCTGGCAGCTCGTAGTCCTGGTGTCCTGCCGAATCTGAAGACTGAGCAGTACGCCGTGTGTCAGGAGGGAACAAAAACACACAGACACAATTAATCGCTGGCTGCCTAGAGAATATGGGAAGATATGGGAAGTGGGGGGGGAAGACAAAAACCCAGAAAATATATATATAAAAAATATGGGGAATCGTTTTATTTGTGTGTATTTATTTGTGTGTCCCCGGGCCCCTTCAGTGTGCGCTCGGTGCCGCCGATCGGGCCGTGTTTCGCCAAGCACGGGTGCTAGGAGCACTGTGCGTGGCGGTGTTTCGTATGTTTCGTCGTGCCCGCTCGGGTTTGGCAAGGGGGGTCCATACTCCAGATTTCGTAATGAAGGGAGGGGGGTCTCATTTAGGGGGGGGTCTCTTCCAGGCTATCTTGGAGGGCCTGGGGGGGCTGGGGACGATGTTTTGGAGGGTTCTCCCACGGGGGAGGTCTGAAATGGCTTGTCTTGGAGGGTCCAGACCCCCTCCCTTTTATTACGAAATCTGGAGTACCCATCGTTCGTTGAAAGTACTTGGTTGTCGATTCGCATGTTCCAACAGATTTGAGGCGCCTTCTTATGTCACGAATCGCATGGTTGCTCCTGTTCCTTCCTCTTCTCCGGGGGGAACTGAAACACGACACATGCTCAACACCTTCGTACGTGATGTGCTGACTCACATCTTCCGAACGGTAACGATGGATGGTTGCCTGGGCAAGCGCCTTCGAGGAACGAAGGCCGCATGCCTGACACGGCACATGATGCGCGGGAGCATACCTCATCGAGGGAGCCCCTACCGGATTTCAGCCAGGCCAGTGGCCTTCTCGGCCGTGTCAGCACGGGCCGCCCTGTCGCGGCAGCTTTTTTGTGGCGTGTGCTGGAGTCCTGCTTTGTCGCCCAGCGCACCAGATGACCTACCTTTTCCTTGCCGCGTTGTGCACGAGGCCATGATCCGCGCCCTAGTCTGACCCTCATCTCGTCCCCTCATTCCCTGTTCTCCCCTCCCCGGTCGGATCGCTCTTCTTCCCCCCTTCCGTCTCTCCTCCCCTTCGCTTCCCGCCTCATCTTTCCCCCTCCTTCCTCTGAGCCCTCCTTGGCCGAGCGGGGGGGCCATTCTTGATCCGAGTCCCTCCCCTTCTGCCAGTGTCCATTCCCATGTCTGGTCTGGCCACCTCTGTTTCACCACCAGGCGACGGAATACTGCGCTCGGACCACGTAGCTTGTCGCAGGGACCCCCTTGTATAAAGGGATGTAATTTCCCTCGTTTGGAGTGTAAATTTATGACCAGCTGTGGCAGCTAGTGGAAAGTGCTTCTGACCCAAAAAGATATTCGTTGGGTCAGCATCCAGCATTGGTAGGCAATGATATGGGGAGAAGAAGAGGAGACCAATTACCCTGGATGCATCGCCTCCATGCCAAGGTGGAGAGAGTTCCAGCTAGGGGACGGTACAAGAGGGGCAGGCTTTGTTCTCCTTGTTGACATGTTTGATCTCGTTGTGCGCAGATCGTTGTGCCACCCATCTTAAGGGCATTGCCCTCTGGCGTTTCCCCCCCTTTCCTCTCCTGTCTACTTCGACTTCTTTCCCCAGGGGTGCCGCGAGCCGCCAGAGTTCGGCTCCAAAAAATTCCCATCGGCGGAGGTAAGCCTTGAAGTGCGGGTTCTCCGCCCCAGACACTTGGCCGTTCCGTCCCGGACCTTGGAATTACTTGGGAGAGTCTGCTCGAGGACCAGTAGTATCGAAGACGTCCGCTGTGGATGACGGTTGTACGGTCCGTGTGCAAATTCATCCGAGTATGTGCGTCCTTCTAGACCTTCTTCGTGGCGGTTGCAGCTTGGTCCCAAAAGTTTGCCCCGCACCTGGAACATGTCGCTACGCACTCTTTGGGTGCGAGAATGGATCTTGGTAAGGTCTCACTTGGGAGGGTGATGTAGTGCACATCAATTTGGAAGTCGAGCGACATGTTGGACGTCCGTGTCTAGCAGTTTCGCCGACTGGCCGAGGGTCGAGGTTCGAGGCTGTCGGATGCTTGGGACGCGTCTTCGGGAATCTGGAAATTCTTCGGGACCTACAGAGGCCACTGGAGCCCAATGCTCCAGGACATCCTCTCTGTATTACTGGCAGGTTTGTCCAAGGCTCGGGGACGTAATTCCCTTGATCAGGGAAAGGTTGCAGCCGACGGGGACGTGGTTCCCTTGATCAGGGAAAGGTTGCAGCCGTCAAACTGAAGCCCAGTATCAGTCTGAGCAGATCCAGTTGTCAACAGTAAATGCCCTCGCGGATCTGACGATCTGGGAGCATCTGGGAAGCGGAGTCTGGGGCCACTTTGGAAATCCTGAGGGCTCTCTTGGGGCCGTCTTGGGGCCAAATGTTGAAGAACACCTCTCCGTCAGAGCCCGAAAAGTTGCCTCGTTGAGCCCTTGGAGCCCTCTTGGGACGCTCTGTGGGCGCTTTGGGGAAGCCCTTCATGGCCCCTGTTGTGGCACTGTTGGGCGATCTTGGAGGCATCTTACATGGATCCACTAGAAGCGAAAGAGCAAGAAGGCGCAAATCTATTGACAACTTGAAGTTTGGGATGGAATGTGGCTCTCGTGGTCAGCCTTGGAAGGCTCCGAGGCCGCTTGGAGCCACCTTGGAGTCTTTGGAGGCATGTGGCCATCTTGACTCAGATCACACCATCTTGGAAGCAATCGAATAGCTAAAATAATCAAAACACCCTAGTTGTTCCAGTGCTGTGGCTCATGACTGAGGCGGCCTCAGTCGGAGCCGGACACACTGAATATTGGGGCGCTCTGGGGGCCGCACGTGGGTGCTTTGGAGCCTTTCGTGGGAGCCTGCCTACTGGGCCACGACAGATCCAGATCGAGGCCGCGCCAGCCCATCGAAAGCGTAATGACGCGAAAGCACAGATCGTCAGAAAATTGGTGCTGTGATTATGAGTTGAATCATGTATTGTCAGGGCACTCCCTTGCCCGCTTGAACCGCCTGCTTGTTGAAAACCAGATTCAATTATGTTGTGTCAGATTGGATGCCAGATTGGGCTGTCTTGGACGCCCTAATGGGTCGCCCCCTCCCCCGCCCAGGCCCGCGCACCCGCGCATCCACTTTCAGTCCACAAGTTGAGGACCAGTTTGGCTTCTAGTCCCTCGCAAGTTGCGGTCAAGATTGTCTTCTTGCACAGCATCACTACGTAGCACAAACAAAGAAACCTTGACACTTGCACAACGCCACTGGCTTGCGTTCGAAATAGTTCCACAACATCCCCCATATGTGTAGTGTTGTTCGCTATGTTTGGTCATGCATTATTTTCAGATCGTTTGAGAATGTTCTGCGCATAGTAATGCGTTCGTTCGGAGATGTCGTTCGGGGTATGATGCGCGAACGAACAAATAAGATGGGCCCGGGCTAGGAAAACTATCAAGCACGAGCGCAGCCAGCAAAAGCAGTTGCACGATTCCCCACCTGCCACCTTGGATTTCAAGAACAGACCTCTTGGCCCGCCCACCCTGCATACCACTGCCGGGAGATCCTCAGGTCCACCGAGAATCCCCCGATACCCCAGCCTCGCGCCGACCCGCCGGTCCCCAGGTCCACCGAGAATCCCCCGCGACCCTCGCCTGGCCCCTCGGACGAACACGACAAAACCTAATAGTATTGAGAATAGCACGACACTCAGGAAGGGAAAAAACACAAACAATTAATCGTCGATTCCTCAGAACATCATGACATAACCGAAAATAGCACAAGACAATATGACGTCTTTATAACTGAGAAAGCTGATCGGGGCATCACATGACACATCATAAGAGAACATACCATTGCACAGCATGACAAAGTATACCATGACAGAGCGTGGGATCACACATTACCACAACCATAACATAGCATAGTAGAATACCATGCATACCATATCCTAGCAATACATGACAGAACATTGCATATCATAACGCAGCATTACAGCTGGCATTGGGAGGCGAGGCGGTGCTAGAAGGGAGACCGCGGCAATTGCGGCGGGCGCCAAGCGGCAGGGATGCGGCCGCAAGCCGCTCAACGATCGAAACCTTGCGGGCTAGTTACCTGCAGCGGTCAAGCAGCCGCAAAACTTACCCAGCGGCTGGGAAACACAAAAAAGTTGTTGACACGCTTGGGCAAACGTTGGAAGCACTCCTCCGTTGGGAAAGCTCGGGAGATTACGATATGCAAGATCTGCGAAATCGGTGAACGTTTGCTGTTGGATTATATTTGGCACTTGAAGGCAGATAGAGAATGTTTGGGCGCTTTTCGCGGCAAAGTGATTGCGCAGAATTTTGGGAACACCGCCTTCATATATCTCAAGGATCAGAAACGTACGCAATACGTGTGGCACACTAGTACGTGACATGACGCAATGCATGTTCGTTGTCATTTTCGTGACCATGCCCCTCTTCCTCCGTCACTCGGGCGCGCAACTGGCGCGCCGCAGTTGCGCCGGCAGCAAGGGGTTTCCATAGTTGCCGACACGGGTTTCCAGAATTCTAGACGCTTCGCGTATCCCCACCAGTCCATCCAGAAACGATGCCCAGGCGAATGGAGGTGATCAGGGAAGTGAGGGAGCATACAGAGTAACACAGGGCCGGGGAACCCGTCTTACCGAAGACGGCGAGGATGGAAGAGGAATCGGAGAAGGATGAGGAGGAGGAATTGAAGGAGGAGGAGGGGGAGCGGGAGGAGGGAGGAGGGAGGAGGAGGAATAGGCGGATGAGGAGGAGGAGGAGGAGCAGGAGGAGGAGGAGAAGGGCGAGCAAAATGGCCAGAGGCTTCTTGGATGCCTCTCGGAGTCTCTTCGGGTGTCTCTTGGGAGCGTCCTAAAGGCCTCTTAGGGCGTCTTGGGAGCGTCTTGGCGGTCCCGGAGGCTTCTTGAAGCGTCTTGGGTGCCTCGGGGAACCTCTTGAGGCCTCTTGGGGGTTTCTTGGGAGCCTCTTGGGGGCATCTTGGGGGCATCTTGGGGCCTCCTGGGCGCCTCTTGGGGCCCTCTTGGGGCGCTTTGGGGGGCGTTGGGGGCGCTCTTGGGGCCATCTTGGAGGAGATCGATCAAAGAAAGGGAGTGTCCGGATTCGCCCTGCCCCTCTAGAGCGCCTAAAACCGACTCTTGGGCTCCTCTTGGAGCGCTCTTGGAGCGCTCTTGGGCGCTCTTGGGGCCGTCTTGGGACCATCGTGGGCCCCTCTTGGGGCCCTTTTGGGCCATTTTGGAGCCATCTTGAGGCCTCGAATGGCCATCGGATGAAAAGGCGAGAAAGCAAAAAACAGTGATTGCCCTTAGGTTTTTGAGGAATTCTGGCCTCTTGGAGGCCCCCTGGGAAAGCTAGCTGGCCTCTTGGAGCCGTTTTGGGGTCTTCGGGCCTATTGGAGCATTTTCGGTGCCATCTTGAGGCATCTGAGGCTAGCTCGAGCAATCTTGGAGCTCATCTTGGGTTCCCCGAGGCGCTCTTGGAGCCATCTTGGGCGAGAGAGAGAGCGCGCGGCTGAGGGCGAACGGTCTCTCCTCCCCGCGCGCGGCCGCGGCCGCGCCTTCGGCGCGCGGGCAGCGGCGGCCGCCCAGCGCCGAACGTCGAGGGTGTACTGGGAGTGCGCGCACTCGTACACCACCACAGGACCGGGTCACAGCAGCTCCAGCTCAATCGCCACGTCCCCGTGCGGCGATTTCCCGTCTGCCAACTTGGTGAGCGCCGCCGTCGCCTTCGCCGAGGGAGCCAGACACTCGCGGGCGAAGCTCGAAGCACGGCGCGACCCCAGCGCGCCACAGGTGAGGCAGGCGACGACGGGCATCTCACGCACCATCTGCCGCTCGTTATGCGGCCGCACCCTCGCAAGGCGGTGAGGCCTGAGCCCGCCGCTGCGATGAGCAGCGTTCAGGTCGAGAGCCGCTGCCACGATGCTGCCCGGGCAGGCCGACTTCCTCTCTACCCAGCGGCACACCGCGCACCACCGCTTGCCCGCGGGCCCGCGCAGCTGGCACTGCAGCGGCGGCGCCGCAGGGGCAGCTGCCACAGCGCGCGGCGCAGGTCGATTGGCTTTGCCCTTGCGGTGCGTGGTGTCCGCGCCGCCCACCGCCGAGCCCACCGCGGACAGCCACATCGCCACTCCCTCCACCATCTTCTCGCTCTGGAGCAGCTTCAGGCGGCTGGCGTGAGGAAGCCTCGCATGGGCCGCCGCCGACTTGGCCGCCTGGTCCGCCAGCCTGTTGCCGTACCAGTCGCGGTAGGACACGACCCCGTCGAGGATCTGGCGCCTCGTGCAGTGGGCCTTGACCCAGCGGATCGTCAGGCCCCCCGCGCACAAGCCCCCGAACTCGTCGACAAGCCGCCACACCTCCCTCCAAAGGTGCGACCAGGCGTACACGTACGAGCACGTGCGCTCTCGACCGTCCACCGTGAGGCCCAGGAACACGAACTTGGAGTCGACCACGGCAGTGACGGGCGGCACCGCGTAGCGCAACGTAGCGAGGAGCGCGCTCAACTCGCCGCCATTGATGTCCATGAATGGGCCAGTCATCATGCCCGAAACGCCCGTCGAGAACACCTCGCAGTTGGACTGGAGCGCGATGACGGCCCAGCCCACGCTGGTGAACTGGGAGTACTCGCCCTCGAAGGCAGAACCGTCCAGGAAGAGCTCGCCAGATGGCAGCACGCCGTCACCGTTGCCGAACCAGCAGACCGCGTCGGACCGAGGTGGCATCACGAGTCCTTTCGGCGCTGGCCACAGCGCCCGCTCCAGGAGGCAACGCACCTCGGGAAGGTCATCAGCACGCTGCCGCAATAGCCGCATACGCTCGGGCAGGCGCAACTCCTCTGGCCGTCCTGTGCAGTCGCAGTGCCGGTGCAGCAGCGTGCCAGGCTCTCCGCACAGCAAGCAGTCCTCATCTTGCGCAAGCCCCGCGCAATGCTTCCGCTGCTGGGGCCACTGCCCATCGGCGACAACCGATGCCAAGTAGCCGCGCTCTTTGGGCGTGAGCCGCACAACCCTGCCAGCAGCATCACGTGGCACGCCGGCGCTCGGTGACCTTGGGGGCTCCTCGGCAGCGCCAGGAAGGTCACCGGCCCCGGGGGCCTCCTGGCCAGCGTCCGGCAGCACACCAGCGTTCGGTGACCTTGGAGGCTCCCCAGCAGCGCCAGGGAGGTCACCGCCGGCCCTCGGCGGCCCTGCAGCGTCGCCGCCCTCCACGTCCTGCGCCTGCACATGATCGCCGAATACACCCTTGCGGCTAACGGCGCCTGTAGAGGTCATGCGAACCAGCGGCTCGAGCACACCGCCGTCGCGCAGGTGGGCAAGCTCGGGCTTCTTGGCCACCTGCTGCCACTGCCAAGCCTCGACCGCACGCCACAGCAGCCGCTTGACCAGCCATGGGCTTACCTCAAACACCTGCAGGAGTTCGCCCTCGTGCGTGCGCCACGTGGCCGCGTCGATGATAGTCCAACCGATTCTCTCCAACGTCATGTGCACCGCAGAGAACGGTCCACGCACCTGAGGCCAGGAGGAAGCACCGCACTGCATCATGCCGAAATCGATCACATGCCGGGGCAGCCAACCTTCCCACACGGCCCGCAACAGCGCCATGACAGGCAGCACGGTGGCCCGGTACATTGGATCCATCATCTTGGCCAACATGAGGGTGAGAGTGCGAGACCGCCCTGCAGTGGAAGGCACCATGGCGGAGAAGACGAGCGACCGCGTCTTGTCCAGCTCGCCCGTGGCGCAGCCCGTGACGCTGAAGCCGTAGGACACGCTCGCCTCCAGGCCCGAGCGCGCGACCTTCCTGGTCGCAAGCTTGCGGCCACGTCCCACCTTCAGGATGTTGACGCGCCAGATGCGGAGCCCCGCCTGCACCAGCTTCTCCTGCCTCACCGTGCGCACGATGCGCTTGCCGCAGGCGAAGTCGACCCCGAGGTTGCGCTCCCCCTTCACAGCCTGCACGCCCAGAGGACGACGAAGGCGACGCTCGAGGTCCTGACGGGCACACGGCACGTTTGCCAAGGCCCTCGACTTCTTCATTGCCACGTTGAGGTCCACCTCCTGCAAGAGCCCGCCCAGGCGAAAGGCAGCATCCGCCACCTCCCGCGTCACACGCGCCACCCCGCCGACACGATAGAGCACGAGGTCGTCCACCACCACCGCCAGAGACACCGTCCGGTGGAGCGCCTGCAAACGGTCCAAGGGCTCGATGAGCATTAGCTTGAGGAAGGGCGTTGCCCACCCATCGCCTGGCAAGATCGCCTGCTTCGCCACAATGGGGCGCGACGAAGCTGGGCCTAGGCACAGGATCCGCGGCGCGCAATACAGTTCCACCTGCAGCTTGAGCTGCCAAAGGGGGAAGCCCGTGCGCCTGGCCGCATCGAGCAACCAGTGGTGCCGCACCTGCTCGAAGGCCTTGAGCAGGTCCAGCAGCACCGCCACCGCCACCCACGACATCTCGTCGCCGTCGTGCTTCCCTTTCGCCGTGGCCCACTCGCCCATGGCCGCCTGGTGCCACACGGCACGCTCGCAGCTGCGCCCAGCCGACGCCCACCAATATGAGCGAGCGTTGCGCTGCTCCCACTCTCGCGCGATGCCGCGTCTAAGCCGTGCCTGCGCCCGCGCCAGGATCATGATGATCGCAATCGGCCGCACACCGCCCAACCGCTTCTCGAGGAAGCCGATCTTGGTGGAGAGCTCGGGCCACTTGGCGTCGCGCTCCACCGCCACCAGCACGTCGATGAACACCTCCAGGGCCGCGTCGCACAGCTCGTCAAGCTGCCGCGGCTTGACGACGCAGAAGGACACCCCCGAGCCCTTCTTGAAGGTCCGGAGGACCTTCTGGAGCTCATCGACCGACGGCCGAGGCGGCCGCTCTCCAAGGTCCGGCGGCCATCGCAAGGCATCCGGCTTGCACGAAGTCCTCCACCAGCGGCTCCACTCCTGCTCCAGCTGCTGGATCTCCTGGCCAAGGTCGGCGGGCGCGTGCCACTGGGTGGCTGCGCTGCCAGCCTGGCCGCCCTCGGCGGCGAGCTCGTCCACCTCTTCGACGTCGGGGCTGACGTGCATGCCCATCGGCACCTTGGACACAGCATGAAGCCCGCCACCGCCGCCTGCGGCCTGCACGGCAATCCAGTCGGCGAAGCGTTTGGCCCGTTCGTCCATGTCCTTGGCAGCGAGCCGCTGCGACTCCAAGTGGACGGCCTTCGCCATGGCGCTCAGTTGCGCCAGTTCCAGCCGATGCAGCGGCAGGTTACTCTGGACACGGAGCCACATGCTGGCGTCCAAGGCAGGCCCCGGGCACTCCACCCCACGACGGACGACAGGCGCAGAGCGCACAACGTCACCCTGGGCTGCCTCTTTCACCAGCTTGGGCGCCTTCCCGAGCAGCCCGCGAACACCTCGTAGAGCACGCAATCGCTCCAGCGGCCGATCCTCACAGGAACCAGCGACCCGAAGAAGCTCACCCAGTCGATGCAACCACGTCGCCTCCATGGACACGCGGGGCCAGCGCGCAGCGCGCGGCGGCAGGCGACGCACCCGGCGCTGCACGGGCTGATGACCACGGCCAGTGTGCTTGCCGCGATCCTCCTCCACCTGGTAGATGTCAACCCACTCGTGCTCCGCCTGCTGCAGGAACCACTGCCAGGCCTGAGTGATGGGCTCGCTCGGCGTGCCTGCATCCCCTGATGCATACCCTCCGCCATCGTGCTCTGGCAGGGCCGCAGGCGACTTTGGCGCGAGCCGCCCGTCGCGCCCTCCCGCGCCATGCGGCCCTGACCGACCCGAGCCGGCCAACCCCAGCAGCAATTGCACGTTGGATGACGTGGTGGCCCCTCTCAACGTGTGATCCTCGGACCAACAGCCCATGGGCCTGTCGACAGGGAACGGCTTCGGCAGCTCCAGCACGCGAATCCATGGCCTCTCACGCTGGCCTACTAGAGTAAGCAGCACAGGCCGGTGAGGAGACACAGGAGACGACGTGATGACCTCCACCCCACAGAGCTTGATAGCCCGAGCCACCAAGAACATATCAATGGACCGCTCGGACTGCACGCAGGTGGCCTCCAGCGTGGTCACGCACTCCGCGTCGAACCAATTGAGAATGCCGAACTGCTCCAGCTCAGCCTTCGTTACGTTAAAGTCGCCGCCCACCACGTACGGCATGCCGTACTCACGCAGCCGGATGGCCAGCATCCGAAGGGCCTCGTAATTGCCACGATTGACCCCGACGCCCGACTCCAGGTACACATTCGCAAGGATGATGCCTCCGCGCACGAGGCAGCTGCAGTGCATGATCGACACGCGGCCCTCGATGAGGACGGCTGGGCGCCCGCCCAACATGGGCGCCAAGCCGCTCCTTGACCATGGTCACCAGCCCGCCGGTGGCCAATCCGCCCGCAAGGGACGGCACAGCTGGCGCAGCATATGCCCGCCAGCCTCTCTTGCCGAGGTCACTCTCGGCGTCAGGAGACCGAGCTGCACACAACCTCGTCTCCTGGAACAGCACCGCATCGCAGGCGGTGATTTCCTCGATCATGCACTTGTCGATGTTGCTGAACGTGTTCATGTTGAGAGTGCCAAGCTTCCAGCGCGTGGGGCTACCCACACCGCTGCTTCTTGGCCAATTCCCTCTTTGCGAGAAGCTCGGTCTGCAGCTGCTCCACCCACTTCCGCTTGTCGGCGTCGCCTTTGCAGAAGTCGTCGTTGAAGGAGCTCCAGAAGCTCGAGTCCTGCAAGGGGTCTTGCATCTCGATGTCGTCAGCAGCCTCAGCAGCGGGAGGTGGCTTGCCCTGGCCACCCTCACCAGGGCCTCCAGCAAGCCTGCGACGGCGGCGACTTCGGCGGCAGGCTCAGGGCCGGCCGCGGTAGCCGCGGCAGGAGCTGCCACTGCCAGGATCTTGGCGCCGTCCGCAACAATCTGCGCGAGGAGCTCGCCCAACGGCCCCGTTGCTGCGCCGTCGCCCAGCTGGGCGGAGACCTTCTTCGCCATGCTGACGTACCTGCCGAGCGAAGGCGCTGCCGCAACGGCCTCCGAAGCTGCAGGCGCAGACGCAACCGCGGGCTCGGCCTTCGCCTCCTCGACTGCAGCTTTCGCCTTCTTGACCGCCTCGTCGAGCTCGAGGCGGAGGAGGCGCACTTTCTTCCCCTGCTCCGCCACCACCTCCAATGCCTGCTCGGCCGCGGCGCGCCGCCGGAACAGGAGGTCCGTAGCCTTGTCCAGCTGGAGGGCCTTCTCGTCGGCCTGCACCTGGACTTGACCTGCGACAGCTCGCCCAGCGCGGATTTTGCGAGGAAGCGCGCTTGGCGAAGCTGCTGCCGCTCGGAAGGATCCAGCAGCGCAGCCATGCTGTCGAAGGTGGCGTCGTCCATGCCCATATACACCGCACGCTGCTCCTCGGCCAGAGGAGGGCGTTGCTGCGACCCGCTGTCGCGCCCGCCCGTGCCCTTGCCGAGGTCGCCGTTGCCATTGCCACCTCCGCCTCTGCGCTTGTCCTTCTGATCCTTCCGGCCTGTGGCTCCAGGCCCATTGACCCACACGGCACCAGGAGGGAGGCGAGAAGCACCAGCAGGAGGCGGACGCGGGTTCCGCGTATCGGGACGACACCCGAAGCAGCCGGCCTGGCGGCATTTCTGTGAGCCCCGGAATTATAGTAGTTGCACCAAGCACAGTTCCAGCCATCCCCAGCGGCTGCACGTCCCGCTGCCACGCCGCGCGCACGCCCGACGGCCCACTGAGAATTGTCCTCGGATCAGAGGTGTTCCTTTTGCTTGGAGGCTGGACAGTCCTTCCAGGTAAGCATCTTGAGCCAAAATGGCTACAGAGCCATCTTGAGCTATCTTGGACGCTCCAACTACCAGCGAAACCTCCCGTCCAGGGGGTAGGGGGAGGGGCTCACCCCCCCCCGAAGAAGAAGAAAAGGGGTTGGAAGAGGAAATTCCCTAAACCACCTGCGCCCAGAGGGCTGGTGGGATTGCCGACGGTTCCACAACTGACAGTACAGGTTTCCATAACTGCCGACACGGGTTTCCATAATTAACAACACGGGTTTCTGTAATTGCCGACGCGGGTCTAATTGCCGACGGACACCGTAATGAATCAACCGTTTTCGTTATTTGTTGTTATGTTGTTCCGTCTTTCTCTTCCAATGTTTCTTGTTTCTTTTTTCGTTTTACGTTTCTTCCCTATGTCTCTGTTATTTCTGTATGTTTTGGTTTGTTTTTTTCTATATTTGTTTCTCTCTCTCTCTCTTTTCTCTCTCTCTCTCTCTCTTTCTTTTCGCGCGAAAAAAATATTCTGTTCACGGGCACTGGCGCAATTTACCTTTCATCCGCGGACGCTTAATCTAATTACCAATTTTTCATAGATCATTTCTGTCGCTCATCATTTTAATATTCGGATGATAAAAAGAAATCAGGCGCTTACACGGCACATTGGCGCGCAGATTTGCGTTCAATTGTTTTCCGTTGGGACGCAGGAAGGACATATTCCAAATGCGCGTAAAAATGTATGGGAGCAGACGCGCTGATTGCGCACTGAGGAAAATAAAAAAAGACACGCCAAATGCGCGCGGGCACGGGGTGCACGAAGAAGAGAGGGGAAGCCGAGGCTGAGGAAGGGAGGAAAGCACGAGGGGAGGCAAAATTAGAGCCCAATTTTTCTTTCCGTGCAATCGAGCAAATAACGAGTCTCCCACGCGCTCTCAAATCCTCGTTCCCAAGCGCCCCGGGGCGACCCGGGCAACCCGTCTGGTAAATTTTATTTACAATAATTAAAATTATTTGTTGCATCCGTTATGTTTCTCACAATTTAATTATAACCCGTATCCATAATAATATGCAGAAGTAGTTGGATTTTGCGCGCGCTGCTCACCCACTTTTCGATGGCATTTTTACCGGCATAACGCGGTAATAAATTCCAAAAAAAAATATTCACTGCGTGGGGATCCCCATATGTGTATCTCCTTGCTGGCGCTCCTTTGGTGGTGGGACTCGGTGAGGACGAATCTGGATTTAAGTGTGACTGAGTTGCCTCTCTCTCTTTCTCTCTCTCTCTCTGCCCTCTCTCTCTGTCTCTGCCTCTCTTTCCCTGCCTCTCTCTCTCTCTCTGCCTCTCTTTCTGCCTCTCTCTCTCTGCCTCTCTCTCTGTGCCTCTCTCTCTGTGCCTCTCTCTCTGCCTCTCTCTCTCTCTCTATATATCTCTCTCTCTCTTCCTCTCTCTCTCTTCTCTCTATTCTCTCTCTGCTCTCTCCTCTCTATTTCTCTCTCTCTCTCTCGCTCTCTCTCTTCTCTTCTCTTCTCTTCTCTTCTCTCTCTCTCTCTCTCTATCTCTCTCTCTCTCTCTCTCTTTTTCTCTCTCTATCTCTCTCTCTCTCTCTTCTCTCTCTCTCGCTCTTTCGCTCTCTCGCTCT
>CAUYUJ010003147.1:150095-233150 GCA_963575745.1 Prorocentrum cordatum | reverse complement strand
CTCTCTCTCTCTCGCTCTCTCCCGCTCTCTCTCTCTCTCTCTCTCTCTCTCTCTCTCTCTGCTCTCTTCGCTACTGGCTTCTGACGGAATCTGGGTTAGGTGAGCTTGAGTGTGGGTGAGTCTGAGTATGGATACGTCTGTGTGTGCCTGACTCTGAAGAAATGAATCTGAGTGTGAGTGAGCTTGTGTATGAGTGAGTCTGGGTGCGAGTCTGAATCCCAATGGTGCCCCTGGCAGTGTCTGGCGACTAGGAGGCCCGGGTCGACTTCTTTTTGGGAAGCCAAAATGCTGCCCCTGGCAGCGTTTGGTGACTATGAGCCCCTGGTGGACCTCCCCTGGGGCTTGCGACCATGAGGCTCTCATGAGATACATGTTGGGAACGCCAAGCGGCAATTCTAGCTGAGGCGTCCCACTAAAATCGGCGCGAATGGGCTCGTGAGATCAGCCAGGGTGGTTCCCCCTTGGGGCTCCCAAATGATGCCCCTGGCAGCGTTTTGTGATCATGAGAGAGTGTGAGTGTAAGTGAATGTGACTGGGAGTGAGTCTGAGTGAGAGTGAGTCTCATCTTGTCTTATCGAGTCTTATCTTATCTTACCTCTATTGCCCTCTATCTTATATTGAAATCTCTGATCTTGTCTTAGCTTATCTTATATCAACTCATCTTATCGCATCATATCTTCTCTTATTACTCTATAGGCTGTCTTATCTTATATATTATCCTACCTTGTCATATATCTTATATTACCTTATCATATATTGTGCTATCTTATCTTGTAGTATCTTATCTTGTCTTGTCTTATCTGGTGGTTAACAATGGAGGAGGGAGGCGCGAGCGGGAGGAAGGAGGAGCAATGGGAGGCGTCAGAGTAATAACAAGAACTTTAATCCTTAGGATATGGGAAATAATATCGCTCCTTTTTTTAAAAATATATATATATATATATATATATATATATATATATTATAATAATATATATATATATATATATATATATATATATATATTATATAATATATAAAAAAAAAAAAAAAAAAAAAAAAAAAAAAAAAAAAAAAAAAAAAAAAAAAAAGAGTAGAGGCGTAAGGCGTGTCGATCGTTTCACGCACGAAGCAAAGAGGTTGCATCATATTTTCGCTGGCTCTGAAACAAAATTTTGTTTTCGACTCCTTTATCCTTGCAGCCGGTTTTCACAGCCAGTTGGTAGAAGCGCGATGAGCTTGTGGTTACTGGGGAAATTTGCGCCGTTTTTTGGGTAGAGCAGCGTTTCACATGAGAATTTCTGTTCGGTTGAATGATGGTCGAATTGGGAAAAATCAAATTAATTTTGGAGAAGAATCTGCACTGGAAGCGATTCGTTTAAGGTATCAATGTCAATCAAATCAATAACGGCATCCGAAGCCGAGTCGCACGATTGGATTGAATAACGCCCGTGGCATTCCTTAACAAAATTGAAAATATTGTTTTTTTTAATCACCGATGGCGTGTTGTATCCAAAAATTTGTTTGCTGAAATCATATAAACCATGAATATTCTAGTCTTTGCGCGGGATACGAAGCATTTCGATTTCATATTTTTGGAGCTCAGGTTCATTCATGAACGATATCTTCAGGCACCGTTTGGTTGGGCGTGCGCGGAATTGCCTATTTCAACGGACGATTGATGAAACGAAAAATGTGTTTCTGTGATATGCGGATGCATATGAATGACATGTTACATAATCTAATTTAAATTGTGGATGATTTTTGAGATTTGAGCGATCATACAAAGAAGTAATTTATATCATATATATATAATGTTCATATAACGCTTTACGCACCATGGATTACTAAAATTTCTCTTCTTTCTCATTTTTCCCCCTCTTCTTCCTTCTCCTTGCCCATATCATCCCCATACCCACGGATCACCGGAAAAACAAATATAGAAACCCATGTTGGCAAATATGGACTATGTTTTCACTTACCGAAACTCGTAGTAACCTGCGTCGACACAATTATGGAAATCCGTGTCATGAAGCTGCGTCAACAATTATAGGAACCCACGCCAACAAATATGAAAACCTGCCTCCAAATGCCCGTGTCCATTTATGGAATCCCGTGTCTCCCGCAATTGCACTGCTGCGCATTCGTTGTACTTTCCGCCCGCCAAACGCCACATTGGAGTGTTTGTTACGATACGTCCGCGGGCCATATTAGATACGTGGCTTCGTTAGCTGATTGACGGAAGCAATATTCGCGGCGACGTGCCGTGCCATCACAATTCGCTTATTGCGCGCATTATCACCAAACATGACACTAGGAAACAAAAGAACGTTTCACGCCCGCATTATTCTGCTTATCCAAATGCACGCGCACATGCACGCGCAAACTTGCTCGCGAACGCCCACGGGCGCGGGCTCGCGCGCAAACGTACGTACGCATGCGTGAATACAGGGGCGCGAACGCACAACCGAGCAAAAGCGCGTGCACGCGCACGGACGCGCGCCCAAACATGGTTGCGGGCGCCCACCCACGCGCGCGAGCCGACGCGTGAAAGTGTTCACAAAACACACGCACACGCGCCCAAGCATGCGCGCACGCTGGACGGGGTCGTGGGTACGTCAATTCGTTGAGGTTAGCTTGGATTCCGAGGGCGAATGGGGGTGAGGTCAGCGTACGTGCTGCGTGGCTCAATTCTTCACTTCGTGCCCAAAAAACATTGTTATTTTCGATGCTTTTCGTATCCACGTTGCCAACCGCTTGTGGTTTCACTTGGCGCCCGCGGGCGTGCTGATTTCGAGCAAACGTAAGGAAAACATGCCATAAAGCAATCCGGCGTTTGAGCTCCCGGACGCCTGCCTCTCCCCCTCAAAGCGCGCGCAATTCCGCCGCGCGTATCCAGAACAATTTGTCTGCGATGGGCTCCAGCTTATTGCAACGTATGGGTTGCGTAACGTACTGCCGTAGTATTGGATTGCGAGGCTCCCTTCTCCTATGGTCAACTCTTCGCCCCGCCGCCTGGATGTCGGACCAACCAAACCATTCCACCGCGTAAATCCCACTAGCCCGTTGAGCGTCGGTGGTTTAGGTAGTTCCCTCTTCCACCCCTCTTTCGGCCTCGGCGAGGAAGCCAAAATCATTGGTTTCACTAAGGTTTTGGCTCCATTTTGCCATCCTGAAAGGGGGCGCTAATTACTACCTCCCTTTCTGTGATCCATCTCACCCAAGATGGCCTCAAGAAGCGCCCAGGAGGCTCCAAGATGGCCCTGAGAGATGGCCAAGAAACCCCCAAGAGGCCCCAAGAGATCCCCAAGAGACCCCCCAGAGGCACCCAGAATGCCGCAAGAGGCCTCGGCGAATGTCAAAATGGCATCGGTGAGGAAATCACAATTATTGGTTTTAATAGGTGTTTGCCCCATTTTGGCCTCCTGGGAGGGGGGGGCGTTCATTCATGCCCCCCTCTTGTTTGGTGTATCTCCTCCAAGATGGCCTCAAGAAACGCCTGGGATGCTCCAAGATGGCCCCAGGAAGGTCCCAAGAGGCCCTTCAGAAGTCCCCAGGAGGCCCTAAAAGACCCTCAAGAGGTCCCAAGATTCCACCCAGAGGCGTTCAAGAGGCTCCAAAAGGCCTCGGCGAGAATGCCAAAACGGCCTCGGCGAGGAAGCCCAAATCATTGGTTCTACTAGGGTTTTGGCCCCATTTTGGCCTCCTGGGGGGGGGCGCTCATTAATGCTCCCTCTTGTTTGGTCGATCTCCTCCAAGATGGCCCCAATAAGCTCCCAGGAGAGGGGCCCAAGATGGCGCCAAGATGGCTCCAAGAGGCCCCCAGGAGACCCCCAAGAGACCCCCAAGAGATCCCCGATATGCACCCAAGATGCTCCAAGAGGCCTCGGCGAGAATGCAAAAACATTGAAGAAAATTTTGGCCACATGGTGGCCTCGGGAGGAACGCTGATTGAGATCAAAAACGCGTGGGAAAGCCCACACTGACTTCCAAGATGGCTCAAGATATCCCAAGATGTCTCATAATGGTTTCCTCTGCGTGCTGCCTACTTCCCTGATCGAGGCAATTCCTCTGGGCATCGTTTCTGGATGGGCTGGTGGGGATTCGCGAAGCGTTAACAATTGGGACCATACGCTTTGATATTTAGGGCTCAGCCCGATTGCTTCAGAGCCACAGAAAAAGCCACCTGCACGGCCCCCAACGCCACTCGCTTCAAACGAGTATACGTCTTCGGACCTACTACGCCAAACGCGTGCACTAATACTGTGAAGCTTAGGCAGGTGGGCCGCGTGGGCGAGCAAATACGCTTATCCAACATAAAACACGGTGGCGATCATGACCCGTATGCTCTAAAAGTTTACGTCTCTGCAGATTTGCGACCAGTGGCGTGGTATTCAATGGGCTCCGGATCGATTGCGAGCGACGGCGGCCGGAGCGACTGGGCGGGGGCAGGGAGGGTACTCGGAAGCTCGAGGTCATCCAGAGCTGGGCACCATGCTTCTCCAGAGGAGCACTTCGACGAAGGCTTCAGAAGGGGCCCAGCGAAAAAGGCAGATCGTGCTAATCCTCAAACCTGATGCCCATCGCTCCGTGCTGTTTCTGCCCCGTGTTGTTTCCACTTTTATATGGACTTCTACGGGCGCTTCTCTTTGCAGAACGTGAAACCACCAATCATGATAGCAATGGAAAGCAATGCTTCCTTGTCCCGAAAGCCGCCGATCACCGCTAGCAGCTTCGCAATGGCGTGGCAATCGCGTCTCGTCTCGATTGGAGCTGGATTCAGTTGTGAGCCGGGCGACGAGGCAAGGTTCGCATCGATTCTCATATGGACTGCTTTCTAATGCCGTTCTGCTCGTGCGGAACGGGACTTCAACAGGGAACGGCGTGCGTCTTTGTGGTCGGCCCCCCTCCCCCGCTGGAAAGGGAGGCCAAAGCGTGGGCCAACCTGGCGTTGGAAGGAACGCGAAAAACCGTTCATCGTCGGCGTCGAAACAAGTCACGGGAACTGAAACCATGTGAGCAGTGAAACCAGGGCCAGGAAATTTTAAAGTTCGCGTGCCATTGCTACAACGAGCGCTCGAACCTAGCGACACCAAAGTTTGAATCATTGAGCCCGGTGTTGGATTGCTGACCCCGAGATGACATGTAACGCTGTTCAATGCGGCATCACGCGCCCAAGCGTTCAGCACAAGGTCCGCGCGATCACGGGGGCACGGGTGTGGCGCAGTACTCCAATCAGTGAGATTTCCCATGTGGGCGCCCAGTCGCACAGGGCGTAATACTTGGCAGTGGCTATGCGGCCAGCGTATTAAAGCAAACAGACATAAAAAATGAACGGTGGCACGGTCCGACGGAGATTTGAAAGCGGGATCGCAACAGACAGCCCTGACCCGCATGGGCCGTTCTACCAGCATCCTACACGGTGTGAGAAAGCACGCGGGCCAGTCGCGCTGACATGGCCACGACGCAAAGGCAAGTGCTGGACGAAATTGGATCTGATCAACACACAAGGGATTCAACCACCAAGTTTTTTTTTTTTGTTTTCCGACACGCGCTGACCGAGCGTGACGCAGCAGGAAGCCGCGCCCATAACGCCGAGGCGCCGTGCCCACGTCAATTCAAGCGTACCAACACATCTCCATTACTTACGGAGTATGTGCGTAGCTGTGCCATATCTCAGCGTGGCTCAAAGATTGTCACTGTCGTGTGATGCGACAACCCTTTACTTCAACACATGGGGATCCTTAACCGATTGTGGGCAACTTTGTTGGCACCCGTGGGAAAAGCGGGCACGAACAATAATGATGACTACCATCAAGTTCCGAAGCTTGGGCCGGCATCGTTGCAATGCTTGGAAACTGAACTTAACGGCCGATGGGAGGCTCAACCGACTGATTTGGCCCCAAAACACGCGCGGGGAAGGACTCGAGGAGTACATCGGCAGCTGCGCTACGGCATGTTGTTTGGCTTTCTGCACATGTTGTAAGGATTTCTTAATATCATTTCGCAACGACCGATGGCGTCACCTATCACTATCGCATCTTACCGTTGCCCTGCCCGTAAGCAATTGGAGCCTATGTGTCCGTTGGCAGACATGCTGCTAATGTTAATTAACATCCTCATCGTCTCCTGCCGTTTCACCTTTTTTCCTTGGGCCCCATCGCCGTTTGCTCTGGCACTGCGTCGCACGCGTGAAACAGTGAAGCCGCGAGAATGAAAGAGAGGAGAGACAGACACATGACAACCATATTTCCTGGCGCTTCCAGGAGAGGTCGATGCGAATCATGGGCGCACACTTCTTGGTACATATCACGCACGATCTCGCCAAGTGCGCGTCGGTGAATGCGTACGCCAGGAAATGCCAGCCATGTGCCAACGCGTTGCTTGAGCCATTTTCTGGGACCGGCCGCATTCTAACCAGAGCGCGCCAGAATTTCCATGACAATTTGAAGCAGCAGCGCGACCAATTCTCAGAGCAACCGCGATCCTCCTCCTCTTCCTCCCCCTCCTCCTCCTCCCCCGCGACCAAGAACATCTAAGGCGCATGCCGAAGAAACTGGTCCGGAGGGGCGATGCCCGCGCGCCAGGGCGCCGCCGATCCCAGAAGTCCGCGCGGACCACCGAGGGGCATGCCTGTGGTTTTGAAAGGGAAGGGGCTCCCAAGGGGGGCACGACGAGGAGGAGGAGGAGGAGGAGGAGGAGGAGGAGGAGAAGGAGGAGGAGGAGGAGGAGGAGGAGGAGGGAAGGAAGGAAGGCAGGAAGTAATATAATCGGGTGACGATTAATCGAGAATCTCTGGGATCCAGCGGCTCTGGAAGATGTCTTGGGCGCCGCGGCCTTCTCGGACCATCTCGGAGCGCTCTCAGAGCGCTCCGGAAGGCTCTGGCACGGATTTATCTTTGTCCTAACCCCGTCCGAGAATTTCAAGGAAAACTTGGGAATCAAGTTCGCCTCGGCAATGCTCCCGTGCAAACTCGCGCAGCGGGCGCCCTCCCTCTCGCGAGGTATGTTTCTTCGTCGCGCTCCTTAGTTTCGGCAAGGGCTCGGATGCCCTCGGGCCCTGCCGGAAGTTCCTCGCACGGCTGGGCGCGGCGCCGGGCGCCGACCTCGGAACTCAGCGCGGACCTCCGACAGCTCATGCATGTGGGATTTGTCCTTCTTCGGTGGCCCCCTCCACAAGCTTCCACTCCACCCCTCCTCCTCCTCCTCCTCCTCCTCCTCCTCCTCCTCCTCTTCCTCCTCTTCCTCCTCCTCCTCCTCCTCCTCCTCCTCCTCCTCCTCCTCCTCGCACCCCTCCCGCCCTCCCACGCGCGCTTCGGGTGCGTCCATGCTGCCGGGCAGGAAGGCGGGCGCGGCTCGCGGCTCTCGACGCCCCTAGCTGCTCCCGGGAGGGGCCCCGCCCGAGTCCGCGGGGGATGTGGGGCTGTCACCGGACGCCGACCTGCGCGCCGCCGCCGCTGCCGCCGCCTTCGCACTTCGCCGCCGCCGTCGTCGTCGTCGCCGTCGCCGTCGCCTTCGTCGTCGCCGTCAGCGTCGCCGCCGCCGCCGTGGTCGTGACCGTCGTCGTCGTCGTCGCTGTTCGAGGTTCGAGTACAGAGGTTCGAGGGTCCAATTGCTGGGCGCTCTTCTCTGTCCGTGAACGACACCGCGGCTGTCGTCGTGATCGCCGCCGCGGCTGTCGTCGTCGTCGTCGTCGCCGTGGTCGTCCTCGTCCTCCTCCCGTTTGACGCTCGCGCGTGCCAATGGGGGGACCGAGCCCTCGCAAACTCAAGGGGAGGATAAGAAGGTAGGAGAGAGTGGAGGAAGGAGGCGGAGGAGGATGAGGGAGGATGAGGGTGGAGGAATGAGAGAGAGAAGGGGAGGGGCGGGAACGGCATCCGTAACAAAATCATGCCATGAGATGTTGTGCAACCCCATGCTGGTAGCACAATCGTGACATGAGATGTC
Source organism: Prorocentrum cordatum (assembly GCA_963575745.1). Lineage (NCBI taxonomy): Eukaryota > Dinophyceae > Prorocentrales > Prorocentraceae > Prorocentrum > Prorocentrum cordatum. The sequence goes on along the minus strand of CAUYUJ010003147.1, from coordinate 225,224 downwards.
ATACAATCCCATGCTGGTGAACCTTCGGGCTCAGGTGGTAGAAGGGGGAGATGAGGGATGGAGCGGGGAGGAAAAGGAAGGAGAAGAGGCTATCGTGGGACGCCGACCTCCGCACTGGTAATGTTGGGGACGAGTCGCCGTTGGGCATGGCCTCCTTGTCGAGACAGGGCGTCTTGGACACGGCTGTGCACCCCCAATAAAAAAAGAGCATAGTGATGAGGCCCAGGAGGAAAAAGGGCAGGACCCAGTTCGTGCCGTTTAGCCGCCGACCCCCTCGGGGTCACCAGGCGTGTGAGATCCCCCCTGCAAGCAGTACCCCGCCCCAAGGGTTTCCAAGCGGGGCAGATTTGAGGAGAGGGGCACTCCAGTGGCTCCTCTACGCCCTGGGGTGCTTCTGACATTCGCATCAAACTGGCAACGCTGGTAAACAAACGGTAGGCCGGCCGACGCACTGAGACAAGATAGTGATGAGGAAGAGGGATGTCAAGGACCAATGTCCACCAAAGACGCATCAACACTATCACACTAAACACTCTTGCCTCCAAATCCCATCAGCCCTCTGGGCGTCGGTGGTTTAGGGCGTTTCCTCTTCCACCTCTCCTTCTTCCCCTTCGGGGGAGGGTTTATCACTTTTCCCTATGTTTATACACCCCCTCCCCCAGGCGACTGGGAGCCTGACCCAGGTCCATGAAGGCCCCCCCCCCACCATCCTGGGTAATAACAAGATAAAACACACTCTGCCCCCACCATCCCGTGTAAAAACAATACAAAACACACGCTGTCTCCAAATTCGGAGCACGCGCAACGAACCCGATGCGGCCTCCCCCCACCATCCCTGTCAAAAAGCAAAACGGAGTACACTTGGCGGCGGCGGCGGCGGCTGCGGCGGCTGCGGCGGTGGCGGCGGCGGCGGCGGCTGCGGCGGCAGTGGCGGCGGCGGCGGCAGCGGTGGCGGCAGCGACTGCGGCGGCAGCGGCTGCGGCGGCGGCGATTTGGCAGCGGGGGCGGCGGCGGCGGAGGCGGCTTCGCCCCCAGTAGCTGCCCATCCAAAGGCGACTGCTTCATGTGCTGCGGCTCGGGTCAGGCTCGGGTGCTACGTATGTGTTGGGAGGGCGGGTGGGGGTGAGCGAGACGGCTTGCGGGCGGGGGGAGCGTCTTGACCCCTCCCCCTACTCCCTTCCCATGGACCTGGACAAGGGGTTCCGCGAGTCGTCGGAGCGTGTAAGACGGCCTCGGCGAGGAAGCCAACATCATTGGTTTTACCAAGGTTTTGGCTCCATTTTGGCCTCCTGAGGGGGGGACTCTAATTAGGGATCCCCCCTCCTGTGATCGATCTCACCCAAGATGGCCCAAATATTGCTCCTCCCAAGGGTGCCCCAAGAGGTGGCCAGGAACCCCCAAGAGGCCCCCAGGATGCCCACCCAAAATGCTCCAAAGAGACCCCCAAGAGGCCCCACAAGACCCCCCAGAGGCACCCAATATGCTCCAAGAGGCCTCGGCGAGAATGACAAATCATTGATTTTATTGAGGCTTTAGCCACATGTTGAACTCTTGGGGGGGCACTGATTAAGATGACTAGAAGAGCGCCTGGGAGAGCCCAAGATGACCTCCAAGATGGCTCAAGATACCCCCCTAGATGTCTCATACTGGCTTCCTCTGTGTGCTGCCCACTTCCCGGATCGAAGCAATTTCTCGGGGCATCGTTTCTGGATGGACTGGTGGGGTTACGCGAAGCGTCTAGAATTCCATCTTCACAAACCACTGCAATAAATTATGCCTATTGCAGGACATGCCGCATTGAAAACAACCGTCTGAAAATCCACAAGCGTACAAAAAAACTATTCCTGAGACTTCAGCGCCATGAAGCAACGTGACTGCTATGTCCTGACAATCCTGATCGTGCCAGAGCACAAATGATATAGGACTTCAAAAACTACAACACCACGAATCAACGTTAATGGTGTGGTCTGACAATCCGAACCTTGTTGAAACGCGGGCGGCGCTGAGGCGAGAAACGCATCTTAACAAGGAAACGCTCTCCATCCTTGGAATTGCTGCGCACTTGCAAGACGACCGTGCGCGGCGTTGATGCGAGAACAACACTTTGAAAACTACCCGCCCCCCATCAAGGGAACGGTTGCAAATTCCAAACATCAGGGTCATAAACGGTAAAGAGGTCTCAGGCGAAACGCCTAATCCGCCCTACCAACACGTCAGAAGGTGCGACAGGGAGGCGTTATTTATAAGCAGAGGAGGTTCGAGGCATGGCTTCGTCCGAAAGGCCGCAGCCTAGAAAGAGAAGAACAGAGCAGACGCGGCGGGAGGCAACATCTTCCTATGAAGCCAAGACAAAGGAAAGAGAGGTGGAGGAGGCGGGGGAGGAGAATGAGGACGCGGAGGAGGCGGAGGAGGAGGCGGAGGAGGAGGAAGAGGAGGCGGAGGAGGAGGAGGAGGAGGAACGGCAAGAAGGCTGGGGCCGCTCCTGTCTGGCCGTGTTCGCGCGAAGCGCCGTGCATCATCGCACCGTACTCGTACTGCTCGCCCAGCAGCGAGGGCAGGGGAGCGGTGCCATTGGTGGCGCGAGGGCCCTCGACCTCGCTGGGCCGTCGGCGGGGCGGGCAGGCCGTGTGCAGGCCACGGGCAGTGGGCTTGCCCGCCCTCCTGTTCCTGTTCCTCGTCCATCCTCCTCCTTCTGCTACTCCTTCTCTTTGAAGGGAAGCTGGGACACACAAATAAATACACACAAATAAAAAGATTCCCCATGTTTTCCTATATTTTCTGGGTTTTTGTCTTCCCCACCACTTCCCATATTTTCCCATATTTTCTGGGAAATCGACGATTAATTGTGTCTGTGTGTTTTTTTCCCCTCCTGACTCTTCCATCCAACGATGTTGTGGAAGAAGCCCTCCCTCCGAGCTTCCTCTCCATGAAGCCCTGCACGGATTCATTTCCCCTGAGGGAAGTGCCCCGCTGGGAGACATCTGATTCAAGATCCTGGAGCGTGCTCAATCACCAGTCAACGCCACGAATCAACCTGACCGTTGCGTCTTAAGGATCATGGATCGTGCCATAATGCCATTCCTGGACTTCGGCACAACGACTCAACGTTACAGTTGCGCCCTGACAGTCCTGAACCGTTCCGAAACACCATTTCTGATACGTTAGCCAGGGGGACCCATGAACCTCTTGTCATGTCAAACAAGAGTGAGTGCGGCGCTACGGCCAGAACCACATTTTGAAGAGGAGCCGCCCTTCATCCGTTCAACTCTTGTAGCTTGTCATAACGAATGTGCGCGGCGTCAAGACAGGAGCCACATTAAACAACTGTCCGCTCTCAATACGTGGAACTCTTGCACACTTTGAAAACGGATGTGCGTGGCGCGAAAGCGAAAACCACAGTTCGGAAGCGACCAGCCCCCCATCTGCGAAGCTGTTGCCAATGCGGAAGCTTCTGTGTCGAAGATGGCAAGTAAGTCTCAAGCGAGACACGAAGTCCGCCCTTGCGACGGGCCTCGGGGTGCGAAACGGAAGGGTTACCTACAAGGAGAAGGAATGGAGGGAGGAGGAGGATGAGAGGGTGGAGAAGCAGTGAGAGGGAGGGAAAAGGAGGGAGGAAAGGAGGAGGAAGGGAAGAGGAGGACGACGGAGGAGGGGAAAAAAGAGGAGTGAGGGAGGAGGCGGAGGGAGGCTCCGGAGGAGGAGGTGTTGGAGGAAGAGGAGGAGGTTCTGGAAGATGAGGAGGAGGAGGAGAAGAGGAAGATGATACTTGGATTTGGTCCTCCTCCTTCTCCTCCTCCTCCTCTTCCCTCCCCCCTCCATCTTCTTTTTTTCCCTCCTCCTCCTCCCTCCTCCTCCTCCCCCTCCTCCTCCTCTCAAGCAATTCTGGCACGAGCGGGTGAAGGGGGTGTCTTTCTTCTGCACACTCCACCACATTTTGTGTTCACCTACTCTGCCAGCCCTGCGCCGCCAAGTGGTGCTTGAGGGGTTTCGGACCTGCCTTTCTGTCGAGCCAGCGCTCGGCGAGGATAGCAGCTTCCGTCAGCGAAAGCAGGGCGAGCTCGATGGCTACAAGGCACTGGAGTACTTGCAACTCTTGCCACCGTCATGAATACAATGACGTATTGCAAGAGAACGGCAACAAGTGCGTGAAGTGCCACAGACCCGTCAAGATGTACAAACCCAAACCTCGCAAAGATGCCCCAGCTGAATTTCAGGACAATGCTTTGGTTTTCGTGAATGGCGCCGTTGACGACGGCAAGGGCGGCGGCAAGGGCACAAGTGCGAGCAGCAGGTCTTCACCCTCTGCGTCCAGCCCAGCCGAGGTCGAACGGTTACTCACTAAGTTACTCAGCGAGGCCAAAGACATCACCACGAAGAAGGTTCTTCTTGAGCAGTTGGCCGAAGTTCGGGCATCTTCGTCGGCGGCCGTCAAGCCGATCACCGCAGAGGATGCTGTCAAGCGTGCTGATAGCGCGCTGAGGGACGCACAGGCTAAACATGATCAAGCCATCGCGCAGGTCTTGAAGCTGCGCGAGAATCTCCAGCGAGCTGAATCCAAAGAAGCAGATGCAGCTTTGGTCCTTGCGAAGGCTGAGGCAGCCAAGAAGTTGGCCATCACCACCCTCGCCAAGGAGTCAGGGCTGCTCACTTCGGACGCTGCAGCCGCCACCTCGCCCACCAAGGATGGCAGCGGCGCTGGTGGGGTCATGTTCCATCTGCAGTGGGACGAGGACTTTTTCAAGAACCTCGACCAGTATGAATGCGAGGAATCGGAGAAGATCGAGCTGAAGGCCCTCGAGCGTGAACTCGTTCAGGTACAATCCGTCCTTGACGAGCGTGGCACGAAGGTCATGGAATGGAAGAAACGCATGGAGCAGCTCAAGAAGGCGGTGGCCGAGCGCACGGACAAGAAAAGGAAGATGGGGGAGCAGCAGCAGGCCTCTGGGGCCACCGGTGCCGCTGCGCCTGCCGTGGCGCCTGGCGCCGACACGGCCGCGGCTGCTGGAGCAGCGGCCGCCAGCGCAGCGGCGCCAGCGACACCAGCTACCCCGAGCGACGAGGAGCTGCAGCAGTCGGCCAAGCTCATATCGGAGGCCAAGTTTGCTGCAGCGGAGATGGTCAAGAAGCAGCAGGAGGCTACGATGCCAGGCGTCTCTGCCTGACATGGAGCGCGCGGCGGCTTGCCTGCGGCCGCCGACGGTGGCGCCGCCTCATCTACAACGCAGGCTCCTTCCTCTTCGGGTTCAGGGTCGTCTAATGAGCCTCCTTCTGTGGAAGAGGCAGGGGTAGACGAGCCAGATTCCGAGATCAGCAGTTCTGTTTTGTTCGGAAATGTCTCACGGTGGGGCGCGAAAGCGTGGGATTTCGTCGCCTCGCCTTCGACTCGGTCTCAGTATCAGTACTTTGCCATTGCCGAGACTCACTTGTTTCAGAAGCAGCACGTTGAATGGCAGGGTAAGTTCCGTTCAGCTAAATTTAAATCCTAGCTCGCCCAGGCTTGATCGACAGTGATAAGGCCAAGGGCGAGGGGGGTGAACTGTTTTTGGCTCCAGGACATCGGCAGGTTCGTTCATTCGGCAATCCCAGTGATTATCTCGAGCTGTGCGAGGAAGGATCCTTTGACGGATTTTTGCCAGTGCTTGTGAGTTTTAGTGGATATACCATAGTCGTCATTGTCTATTATGGGGTCTCCTCGTTGGGGTTCCATGGGGCCAATGCTCGTAGGCTGTCTCGGGTGGGTGCCCTTGTAGCCTCTTTACAGCTCCCTTGGCTCATTATTGGGGGCTTCAACATGAGCCCACAAGATTTGGCTCGCTGCGGATTTATAGATAAGGTCGGCGGGGTCGTTTTTACTTCGGATGCTCATCAGTTTACGTGCACTACTGGCACGGGAAGCTCACACATGGACTACCTTCTCGCCTCTCGGTCTGCGTGCCCTTACGTCCTCAGTCTCTCGGCCGTCCTGGCCGTCCCGTGGGGGACACACATTGGTTTGAACTTGAAGTTGCGAGGCGAAGGACTCCAACTGCTGACTAGATCATTAGTGTTACCTCGGAAGCTTCCGCAAGTTCAGCGTCCAAGTCAGACCCCGAAGGCCGGTTCCAAATCGCAGCAGAACAAGAGAACTAAGCATGAGAGACGCACGGCGTTTCAAGCTAAATTTAGAGAAGCGCGTGATCAGTTTGTTGGAGATTTATTTCGGGCTCCCGAGGACAGTCAGCCTGAGGCCTCTCAGGAAGCCCCCGAGGAGCCCGAGGATCCCTTTGAATGCAGAGGCGCCAGGGAATGGGACGAAGAACCCGGCCCATGGGCCGCCGACATCATTCAGATGCCCGATGATATAACTAATGCGCCCCCCACCCCAGATACCCGCGATGTTAAAGAGGCTGTAGAGGACCCCCCAGGCCCAGTAGGTTTTTCTGAGCAGCCATCCTTCAGCATACCTCAGGCCACTTGGGATTTGCATAGGTCCAACGTGGGGTTCACCAAGCAGAGCATCGACGACGTTTGGCCCGTCGTGTCGTCGTCAGGTGCATTTGCAGTGGGAGGTCCTCATATTATGCAAGTCAGTGGTCTATATAGCAGCTGGGTCAGAGCTCTTGAAGGCACCATTCTGGATCATCACGGGGAGGTACAGGCATTCCTAGTCGTGGGGTATCTCGTGCGGACAGTCCTTCGTTCGTGGTTCACCTAGTACATAAAGCTGCACACTTGCGGGAGGTTCCGTTTGCAGATCAGGTTACTACGTGGTGGTCTCGTCTCCACACCGTGCTTCTCTCTTGCCATCGCCACAGGAGTAGGAACAACGGCAGCAAGCAGATAGTGGAGCTGGCCGAGGTAGCCAGGACGTTGTCGCAGGATGTTCCAGAAGGGGTTAGCGCAGTTTTGATTCCAGGACGTAAGCATTATACGTGGGAACATTGGTTACATCTTATTAGCAGTATAGATACTCTCAGCATGCATCTTTTGGACAATATGCAAGCCCAGTCTGACAAAGTTGCGCAGAGAGCACGACGGCGTGCAGTTCAGGCTTCCATTCGTTCTTTCCAGGACTGGATCGTGCAGGAGTCATCTCTCGGCGCTGTGCATCGCTCTTTGCGCGTTGTCCCGCAGGCTGCCGATGAGCTTGTGGTCGACGGCGTGCGCTTGTTTCATCCCGTCGACATAGTCGATGCCAAGGTAAAACAATATCAGACTTTGTGGGCCCCCGACAAGTACGATCCCCAGGAGCTCGAGGAGGTTTTCAGTATCGCTCGGGAAGCAGCCAGGGTCGAGCAGCTGCCCGCCCTCTGCGCTGATGATCTTCGGGAAACTGCCCGTCGGATGAAATCGAGAGCTGGCATTGGCATCGACCGTTTGACACCCCTGGACTTCGAAAGGCTTCCAGATGGTGCGTTAGACGAGCTTGCAGGCATCTTCGAGACCATTGAGGCTACATGTGCCTGGCCGTGGCAACTTCTCGTTGTTCTAGGGCGGCTGCTTCCCAAAAAATCGTCGGGCGACCGCGTGATCGGCCTCGTGGCCATGGTCACCAGGCTCTGGAGCCTCTCCAGGGATGAGATTTCCAAGGAATGGTCCAGATCCGTCGATTCTGACTGGGAGGCTGCCGTCTCAGGTAACTCTCCCCTTCTCGAGGCCTTCCTCAAAATCTTAGATGCGGAGGTCACGCGCAAGCTTGGTGGAACGTACGGGGCCGCTTTATTAGACATTAAGAGTTTCTATGACAACATTCGTTTCAGGAATCTGGTTTGTGCCGCTCTCAGGCTTGGGTACCCGCCAGTTCTGTTATTTTTGCAGCTGCAACTCTGTGTGGCACCGCGCGTCCTCTCTCAACTGGGTTCGCACTCCTTGGGCTTTCAACCTACACAAAGCATCATCCAAGGGTTGTGGGGCGGCACTCGTTTTGCTCGCTGCCTCACCTTCTTCGTTTTAGAGAAGCTCCAGACCATGCATGCGGGGGTGGGTGAGCGCATTTGGGTAGGCGATTTGTACTTGTCTCTTTCGGGATCCAGGAGAAGAGCGGAGGAGGAGTTGGTCAGCAGCGTCGAAGATGTCAATATCATGTTTAACAAGGAAGGGCTAGCACTCGCTGACAAGAGCGTGGTTCTCTGCTCGGATCATGCCGCGGCGAAGTCTGTGGCCAAGCGTTTGAAGGCTCGTGGCATCCTCATCTCTCCTGTCCTGCAGACCTCCTACCTCGGCGTCGACACGGGGGTGGGTAAACGGCAGGCTAGAGCTGTTCGGAGGCAACGTGTCGTCAAGTCGGTCCAGCAAAATCATAGGCTTCGTCGGCTCGCCCGAACTTCGAAAAAGGTATCAAGTTACGAAACGCGTGGAGCTTGCAGGACCTCAGGCTGGAGCTTTCTATGGTTCTCAGGCTTACGGGGTCTTTGGGGCTCATCTCTTGAATGTTCGTCGTCGTCTTGCTGCCGTCGCTGGCTGTAACAAGAGGGACCGATGCCTCACTACGGTTCTTGATCTGCGCACGCCAGGCATGGACCCAGGCATTCGATTTCCCGTATTGCAGCTGCAGCAGTGGATGCAGGTTTGGATTCATTCACCGCAGCTTCGTGCTGGCATCAATCAGGCTTGGCCGATGGTGCTAAACCAGTTGCGAGGTATTTCCCCCGAGCATCGCACGAAGCACATTCGTGGTCCGCTTTCGGCTTTGGTGCATCAGTTGCTTGTGCTAGGCTGGGATCCTGAGCAGGCCGACCGTTGGCATGGTCCATGTAGCGATGGCGACGGCATTCCTGATTTTTCTTGGAACTTTCATTCTGAACAACTTGTTGGCATGGATCAGACAAGAGGTTTGGTTGAGGATTTCAGGAGCAGTTTGCAAGAGCAGCTATGGTCACAGGCCAGTCATCACTACAACGGTGCAGGCCTGGAGGGCGGCGCCGACAACTACAGCTTGCGCATACTTTTGGCGCAGCTTCAGGAAGCAGTGCACGGCAGGCAGTTATCGGAGTTGCTTCTGAGTATTGCAGCTGGAGGCTCTTGGATTTCTTCTCGGGAGGAAGCTGCTGGCATCCCCGTGGACCCGCAGTGCCCTAGATGTCGTCAAGCTCCAGAGACTCCTGTGCACAGGCACTGGACATGCGAGGCCAACAGTGGGCACCCCGTTTACGAGCAGTCTAGTGAGTTCCTCATGGAGGCCCTTGCCCATCAAGAACATGAAGCGTGCTTCTGGCATCGAGGCCTCATTCCCCGTAAGTGGACCCTGGTGGAGCCCCCTGTGGTTTCCGAGCGCTGGTTCACTACTGGGTTCAATGGGCCTCTTACTGCAGGTTGTCTTGGGAGTGGGGCCCCTCAAGATCCTGTGGTTATTTGTGGTGACGCCTCAGGTGGTCCCGACGCCAGAGATCCCAGATTTCGTCGTGTCGGGCTCGCCATCGTGGTCGTCAATCAGTTCGTTCCGTTCCTCTGCGAGCAGTCTGTTGCTGGTCCGCTTCCAGGCAGATCTCAGACGGTACCTCGTGGGGAGCTCCTGGCATTCCTGATCGCTTTGCGATTCACCGACGAGCACCTGGTTTTCGTTTCAGACAACGAGGAGGTGGTGCGGGGTTGGTGGCAGCGTCGTTGGGAGTCGCCGCAGGGAGAGTTGGCCGATCTTTGGAGGGAAGTTGGAGTTCTGCTCAGGCACAGAGCTCCTGAGAAGATTGCTGTCCTTCAGATCTCGTCTCATCTTTCGCCTCTGCAGATGTGTGTAAAGGAGCGGAAGGCTGCTTTGGTTCGGAAGCGTCTTATGAGGTCCACTCTGCAGGCCATCAACGCTGAACAGGCCTTGAGGAAGTCTGAAAGAACGAGGTCCGCTGCTGGTGCCGCCGCCGTTGACCTTGTCCCTTCTTTTCCTCCCCCTCCGCCTCCTCCTCCCCCGCCTAACCCCGCTGCTGTCGCCCTGTTCTGCTCTGGGCATTCAGTGGACGGCGACGGCTCGAAGTGCACGAGGTGTCACAACTCGAGCACGAAGGCGGGGCGCACGCGCTGGCTCTCCACCTCCTGTCATCCTCTCGTGTCCTTGTCTCGGGGTCTGCTACAGCCTCCCGCGGGGGTACAGATTCATCTGGCAGGGGGTTGGGTGCACAATAGTCACGCCATGTGTTTTCATGAAGTTTCGAAGGTTTGGATCCGTCGAGCTTGTGGCTACTTCGGAGCTGAGCAGCTTCGAGGTCTCTCGTCCACTTGTCTCCCTTCGAAGATCACCAAGAAGCGGAGGGAATACCTGTCCAGATTCGAGAGGGGACTTCCCCCCAAGTAGTCAGTCGGCTATTGCTTCGCAATCGTTCCGAATCCGAATCCGAATCCCCCTCCTCCTCCTCCTCCTGTTGCATCCTCCTTCTCTTCCTCCCTCCCCCTTCTCCTCGGCCCCATCCTCCTCCTCCCTCTCCTGGTCCTCCGCCTCGTCCCCCCTCCTCGCCCTTGGCTCCGAGCCCGAGCGTGGGAAAGGCAACTGCCGCAAACCCCAGTCAAGAGCCTCGCCGTCTTCCCCTCGGCTCCCCCGAGACCCGACACCCTGGAGCTCTGGCGGGCCCATCTTGGTGTCGCGCAGGAGCCCCCGCCTCCATCCCTCTGGGCCGCCCCCCGCCCGGCTCGTTCCAGGACTGCCTCGGGCCACTGCGCGGAGCGATCCCGGCCGGCTCATGCTGACCTCTTCTTGTCTGCCCCTGGGTCGCCCCCTGCCAGCTCGCTCCCTGCGTTCTATGACTTCTGTGCCGTGCTCCCTCGAGCCAACCGATGATCAGGGCACGCGAGCTCGCGATGCCGTCTTCCGACAACGACCTCCTCCTCCTCTCCTCCCGTTGTCCCTCTCCTCCTCCCATCCTGCCACCTCTTCTCTTCACAATTACACAAAATTAATACAGCTCTCCTCTCTCCCCTGATGACGTCTGGAAGGTGTTCGGCACCCCTCCGCGTACTGTATTTCAACACACAAGATTCGCGGGAGTTGGGTTTTCGCTACGTTGTTTCAAAATGTTTCTCCCGCTGCAACGCTGGCCTCATTTCCGCGCTTCCGCTCGTTCCGAAACGTGCTTCCGCTGCAGCGCTGGCGTCATTATTTCCAGTGCCATTCCACGGCATGCAATTTAATGCCATGTGGTGTTCCGCTGTGCGATGGCATGCCTTCAGCTGCAATGCTAGGATATGCACTGCTTGACTACGCAGTGCCACGCCATGCTATGCCATGCTACGTTTTGACTTTCAACGCCATGCTATGCCATGTTTTGTTATGTGCCGCTGTGCGATGCCCATCTTTGCGTTGCCATGCTTTGTGATGCATTTCTTCACTACGCACCGCCACGCCATGCTATGACATACTACGCTCTGCCGTGCTCTCCTACGCCTTGCTATGCCGTGCTCTACGATGCATAACGCACTCTCTCGGGATCATTGCCCTGCTCGACATCCGACTGTGCGAATAGAGAGGAGATCTACGCCATGTCAAGGGATGGGAGGGAGGGGTAGGATGTCAGATATGACGCGAGCGCGCCTAGCTTGCTTCTCCCCCCTCCCCCCTCTCCCCTCCTCGCTCCTCCTTCTCCCTCTCGCTCCTCCTCGCTCCTCCCTGCCTCCTAAGCCGCCTGGCTCCTTCTGGCTCTTCCCTTCCTCCCTCCTGCCCCCGGTCGATGCCCACTGGGGGAGGAGTGGGTAGCAGGGGGGGCGATCGGGAGGAGAGTGAGAGAGAGAGAGAGAATGAGAATGAGAGAGAGAACGCGACAGCTAGAGAGAGAGGGAGGGTGAGATAAACGCAGTCCACCCATGCATGTATTTGGTACCAGCACCGAGGTATGTGCGCGGTGCTGACGCCCGCCCGCGATCAAAACAATAAGCCCGCCTTCACTCGTGAAGCTGTTGGTGATTTCAAAATTTATGCTCACACCTATGCGTACGTCTTAGGCCCTGAAGCGAGAGCTCGAGTTTGACAAATAGTCGCCGCCATCTGTGTTGGACATATCGATCGGTGTAGCTCTTCGGGGCAGAGGATGAACGACCACGGCGCTGAAACAATATCCTGGCGACATACCCAATCCGTGCGTAACGATTGGCACTCGTGATGAATACATTTTATCTGGATGGTGTCTCGCCGCGGAACGATTCTTTGTTTACGAACACTACAAAATGGGCTCGCACGTTCCTCGACTCACCAATCACTTTCTTTCTATATATATATATATGTATATATTTATGTATAGATATGTGTAAAAATTGCAACGGGCAATGCACAAACTACACTGGTGACTACAATACGGGTTGATGACGAATGATGCAGAAACTCATGGGAGAATGCGGGGGGAGACGCGGGGACGTGGAATATCGCAGGATGATGGCAGGAGGTGTGGACTGAATGCCAAATAGGGACGGACCGAGGGTGGAGAAAGGTCGGCACACTGAAGGCCAGCAGACGGGGAGCAGAGGGAACGTAACACGACAGTGCAGACATTTACGCAGTGGGCAACACACAAGGGTGGGTGCTTCGATTTGCGGAAATTGCCACTCCGCGGGACCTTCCAGGGGCCCACGAAGGTGGCGGTAGTCGCGCAATTGGCAGCACACGGAGGGCGAGGCTTCATTCTGAGATATACAAGAGACCACCCCGCTGGACCTCTCAAGGGCCCACGAACGTGGCCACAGTTGTGCAGTTCACAACACACAGGGAGGTCGAGGTCTTATTCGGATCTGCATAAGATACCACCCCGCTGGAACTCCCAACAGCCCACGTCAATGGTGTCATGCGCGCTGTTTGCAACACACGGGGAAGGCAAGGTCCCGCGACAAATCCGCAATTGGCGGCCACACGGAAGGCAAGGTCTACGTCTACTTTGCCTGCGGCATCGCTCCGCTGGGCCGCGCGAACGGGGCGCCAGCTGCGAAGCCGGCAGCGCTCGAGGAGGGCGAGGTCCGATCCTGATCGGCGTGAGCCAGCAAACCACCTGCTGGAGTTCCCAGGGCCCACGGCACTGGCGGGAATTGTGCAGCTGACGGCTCACACTGGTCCCATCCAGGCCTGCGCAAGGCAGCACGCAATGAAGGCGAGGTCCCATTCTGGCCTGCGCAAGACACCACTCCGATGAACCTCCCAGTGGTCCAGGAACGTGGCGAGAGTTGCGCAGCTGGCAGCGCACAGGGAGGGCGAGGCCTCGTCCTGATTGGCGTACGAGGCCACCCCGCTGAACCTTCCAGGGACCCGCGAATGTGGCGACAGCTGCGCAGCAGACACCATCCCTGGGAGACGAGAGATAAGGTTACGTAGGGGGCAAGCACAGAGAGACGAAACAATAGGAGAAAGACAGAGGTAGGCACACGGAAGGAAGGACGGGACGACAATACTGCCCTCTTCAAACCAAGAGCGCGACGACCAAACATTTGGGTACGTACACACAAGTTCAAAACGATCCGCCATCTTCCCGCGTACCTTTCGGAAGCTGCCAAACGAATGTCGGCGGTGCTGAAACGACCAATGCATGATGAACACCACCGCCTCCCAACCCCCGTGTAAATATTTGACATTTTGGAAACGCATGTGGGCGGCGCTACAGAGATGACGACACTTCGAACACATCAACTTGCCTCCTACCCGTGCGGTCAGAAATGTCAATGCGTCGGGTGATACCTGTTGTGGAAGTCTCGGGGGGGAAACGGGAGGAGGAGGAGGAGGAGGATGCAAACCGCACGCCGAAGGCGAGCAGCCGAAAACCCGAGATTACGTCTGCATTAAACAGGAGAGGACGTATAACTATGGATATGGGGTCGGGATGAAGCGGCGAGCCCCACATCAGAGAATGCCCAGCAACTTACGCGGCGCGCAGCGGCGAGCAGGTTACTGGGAGAAGGCCGTCGGCCTGAAAGAGAAGGGTGAGGAGAACAACCAGGAGGATGAGGAGTAACGAGCAGGAGGGATAATAATGACGAAAGGTCAGGCAGATTACCTTTGACCTGGGTCCTGCAACCGAGCCCCCCAAAGCTAGGAACCTCACGCAGGTCACCATTTCGGGAATGCCATCCCGCTCCTGGGCGATTAACCTCGCCCAGCCCCAGCAGCAGGCTCTTGCGAGGGCTGATGATGATGCTGCTGCTGCTGCTCATGATGATGATGAGGGTGAGGATGAGGATGCGGATGATGATGATGATGCTGCTGATGAAGATGCTGATGATGGTGATCATGTTGATACTGAAAATAATGATGATACTGCTGCTGCTGCTGATGATAATGATGATGGTTGTGGTGGTGATGGTGATGGTGATGGTGATGGTGATGGTGATGATGATGATGAGGAGGAGGAGGAGGAGGAGGAGGAGGAGGAGGAGGACGAGGAGAAGGAGGAGGCCAGGTGGTCACCATGGAGATGAGGGTCCTGGAGTCCTGGCGTCGGCCTCCCGGGGAAAACCCTTGGGCTCAAGACCTGTTCCTGCTCTGACCCCGCTCCTTCATGCATGCCGAGATGGGCCGCACGGAGATCGGGAGCGGCCAAGAGGGGGGGGTCCAAAAGGGGGGGGGGTGCAAATCATGACCGGCGGCATGTGCGCGGCCCAGCGGGGAGGCCAGGGACGTAATGAAATAAGAAGAGGCGCCATGAAATCTGGGGAAATATCATGGCCCACGCCATGATATCCACCCCCCCCTAGTCATCACCCCCCTCTTTTCCGCCCCCGAGAAGAGGAGGAGCAATACACATCCTCTGGACCCGGGCCGCCCGCGCACGCCTGTGAACCGCTCGTCCTCGGCTCCGCCGCGTGCGACCTCTCGACACGCCTCTCGCCCCTCGTCAGGTGCTGCGCCTGCTGCGCACGCGCGCCGGCAGCCTTCGGGCCGAGGAGGAGGCACGAGGAGGAGGAGGAACGAGGAGGGGGAGGAGGGAAGGAGGAGGAGGAGGAGGAGGAGGAGGAGGAGGAGGAGGAGGAGGAGGAGGGTCCGTAGCCATTTTGGCTCAAGTCCGTAACGTTTCGCTATGGACCTGACCTTACTGGCGAGGGGGACTGGCGGCCCCCAACAGCTTCCAGCCTATCAGCCTGTCAGGCCAGCTTGCGTACTCACCTTTTTTGTGCGCTCCTGGTGGGGCATACATTCCTTTGCTCGCACCCTCCATGTACAGTCTCAGTCGTGGTGATGTCTGGTGCTGTCCTAAGAAGAACTGCGGGTTCAAGACCAATTTCTCGTTCAAGAAGTTTTGCTACAAGTGTGGTGCTGCACGTCCTCCTGTGCCTGGCTCTCCTCCTCCGAAGCCAGCCCAAGGTGAGTGGGCCAACGGGCCGCCGAAGGCCGCCAAGCCCAAGCCCAAGATGCTCGACGCCACGCAGCTCGCTGTTTTTGTCAAGATGTCTTGTGGCAATTTCTCGAGTCCGCCAAGTCCATCCTGGGGCCTAGCCAGCGCGCCCGCGTTGCGGCTCAGCGCGCGCTGGCTGCAGGCGACCCCAAGACAGTGGTTCGGCACGCGCAGTTGGTATATGACGAGGCGAAGCGCGAGGTGCTCCAGGCGGAGCAGAAGGCTGACAAGCTTGAGAAGGAGTTGCAGGACAAGTTCAGGGAGCTGGTCGCTCTCGAGGGCAAGCTGGAGCACCTACAGAACAACGAAAGGATTCTCGATGCGAAGGCCACCGCGGCATGGGCTGCGGTCAGAGGCTCGGCTGTTGGGCGGCCAGCTGCCTCGCGTCGCCGTGTCTCCCGATGATCCTGGTTTCGCTCTCCTCATGCAGATCGAAACGCTCGACCAGAAATGGGCCGCGTCCCGTCGTCCGCTCATGGCTACTCGTGATGGTCTATTGCAGCCTGCCCCGTCCGACGGCGAGAGCGACGATGATGGCGAGCCCGAGGATGACAGCGAAATGGTGGACGCACCTGAGCCGGAGCCAGTGCACCATCCGTCACCCGACCTCTCGGTCGAGGCCGCTGCGCAGGCCATCCTTGGAGATGGCCTTGGCGCGGCAGCCTGGCCCTTCGCTGATGGTGCTGAGCCTGCCACCCTCGCGCCCAGTGCGTGTGTGTGTGTGTGTGTGTGCGTGTGTGTGTGTGGGGGGCTCGGGGCGGGGGCGGTGGAGGAGCACGGGGTGCTGTCGGCGGCCAGCCTGTGGCCAAGCATGTCTCTTCCTTCTTTCAGCGTCTCGCGTCGGACGAGGGCCCGGCTAAACTTCAGCAGGCCAAGGGCCTCTCTAGGAAGCAGCGTGGCAACGTCCTTGGAGGCCTCGATGATGCTGCTCTTAAGAAATTCAGAGCCACCCCTTCTGACAATCCCGACTCAGAGTCAAGCGTTTAGCGTCAAGCGTTGTAAACGGTAGTCTGCCATCGGTCTCGACGCTTTTCTGTCCTAAGCTATTTATAATGGCGCTTGCTGTTGCAAGAGTCGCGCACGTTGCAGCCTGCCTCCGGGTCTCTGGAGAGCAAGGTGCGCGAGACTGGTTGGGCAGCCTCTGCGCGTGCGGCTCGGCGTGTGCTCGGCGATCCTTCGGGGGGCCTGGTCGCTGCTATTGGGGCTGGCCACCTTGGAGCATGTCGATTGTCAAGTGGTGCCTGCTCGAGTGTCGATGCTTCGCGCTGGCGGCTTGCTCCGCGGTGGCTTCGTCTCGTTTGCGTGCGCCTCGTCCACTCGGTCGACGTAGATGGACAGAACTGGGGCATCCTCTCGAAGATCTGTGCTCAGCTCAAGTCGTCGGGCATGCCCTTCATCGCGGGGTGGCGACTGGAACTTCGCGGCTGAGGACCCGCGCCAGACGGCGCGGGCAGTCGCGTTGGATGCCGCGGCCGTTTCTCCCGAGCAGGGCACCTGCAGGCCCGCCATGGACTGCGTCGACAACTTCGTTGTTTCGCGCCAGATTGCAGGTCGTGCCAGGGCCGAAGGTTGCTCAGAACGTTCCCATCTCCCTTTGCCTCCCCGCCAGGCTCTTGTTGCCCGCTGTGGGGCCCCTGTGTCAGGTCAGGTCCGCTCAGGTTCCCAAGCGTTTCCCTCTGGAGCTGCCCATTGAGTGTCTGGGCCCCCCGTCGTGAGGTCGATCCCCGGAGCCATGTCGGGAAGTTTTACGTGCTGACCCAGAGCGGCTCATTCAAGATAAGTGGCTAGGGGCCGCTGATGCCCGGTGGTTGTGCCAGTTTCAGATCTCGGAAGAAAGCTGCGCTGAATTTGTGTGCAGGAGCAACCCCCTGCAAATCCGTTGGGAATCGCCGCCTTCCCCCGCCCCTCCTAAATTTCCCAAGGTTTCGCCCCCCTGCGCGTTGGTGGCGGAAGGTCCAGAATATCCTGGCAGATTTCAGTCGCGAGCCGACAGGCTCTCGCAAGTCTCAGCTGCTTGCCGCAGCCGGTCGCCCCCGTCGCTTTCGTCGGCTTCCTGGCGCTGTCGTCTGCGCTGCCTGGTCGGCGATGCCGCGGCGAGCGCGTCTTCCTCCGGCCCCCCTCGGCCCGTTGCCTCGCCGACTCTGCGAGCGAGGGGGTCGAGGGGCAGCGCCGCCCTCTGCGCGCGGGCCAAAATGAGAACGGGGGACATGGGCTGGCGCGCATTCGGTCGGGGGGATGTCGGCCCTCTATCGTTTCGTCTCTCCCCGACCCCGGGCAGCCCTCCGCCCCGCCGCGGCGCGCGTTGGCCATGCGCCTCGCTCGCGCGTCGATCGGTGCCCACTGTGGCCGACTGGACGAAGTGGCGGCGCGTTGGCGGTCGCCGCGAGCCCCCTCAGTGGCCCGAGCTCGGAGAATCCCCGCCTGGGCCCATGATGGCCGAGCTCGCGCGGGCTCTCACATGTTTCAAGCGTTCCTCTGGGACTGGATTCGATCGGGCTTCCCCGCGTGCTCTTCCGCCGCTGCCCCCCGCTGCGCTCGGAGCTCTGCGCGGCGTCGCCCCTCGCGTCGAGCGCGGGGGGGAATGGTCTTCCATGTTGAATCTTTATCGTATTCGCACTTGAGAGAAATGGGGTGGGATGGGGGGGCGGCCCTCGGGGCCGCCGCGCGTCTTGGCGCGGGTCCGATGTCGCCCGGTACGTCCTCTGATTCGGACTTGGCAGTCGGCCAACTATCGCGGATTCTTCTGGTCCGCTCACAAGAATGCTTGCGACGCGTGCGCTTGGATTCAAGTCGCGTGGTTTGAGCGCTCCACGTGCAAGAAACAGCTTGTGCCACGCTTTTGCTCGATCCTAGGAATGCTTTCGAGTTGGTCCAGCACAGTCATTCGATTGCTGCAGCTGCAGCGGCGGTATTTTCCCATGTGACAGCTGCGCCTCCCGGCGCAAATCTATCGTGCGCCGCGCATCGTGGATGTCGGTGGCGACGTTGCCAACATGTGCGTTTGCCACGTGCATGTTGCAACTCATTCTGTTCGGCCCGTTGGACGCCGTCCAAACGTTTCATCCAGCTGTTCAACTTTCCGTCAACGTTGGCGTCTTTGGCCTCGTGCGGCGGGGCACCAACACCATATTTACTGGCGACATCATGTCGGCTGGCCACCTCCCGGCCAGGCGGCTGCACAGTGTCGATCTACGCTTCGCGACGGACAAGTCTCGAGTCTTGAGCAACATCCCTGCCGTGCGTGCCACTATCGCTGCCGAGCTTCAGAGCCTCCAACCCCCTCCCGCCCGTTCAGGGCGTAACTGAAGGGTTGGTTTCGCGTCCGGGATGGTGGCCAGTCGCGGCACCGCCGGCGGGCGGGTTGCTAACGTGCGGTCTAGGATGGTGCGCATGGGGTTTCTGAAGGGTTTCAAGCCTCGTCGCCGCTTGCGCGGGCGCATCGCTCGAGCGGCCCTGGAGCATTCGATTTTGTTTGGGGCTTCGGTCATGGGCGCCAGCTGTAAGGGGCTGGAGGTTCTCTGAGGAGCGGCTGGCAGGCTGCAAGGCCATCGCCAGGGCGGCAAATCTCGTGCCCTGGCCCTGATGCCTGCGCGTGTTCCCCGCCTGGGCCCCATCTGCCGTGGGACGTGGTTGCCCGTCGAGGCCTATTTGCGTGCTCCCTGGCACCTTCAGATGCCCTCTAGGGCCTGGGCTTTCGTGAGGCCCATGGGCACCTATCCACGTTGCGGCACGCCTGGTCCTCCACTGAGGGCACACTTTGTGCTCTGTGGGCCTCTCTCAGGCGCGTGGGCATCACTGCTGCGTCGGCTGCGTCTTGGACATGGCCCGATGGGGCTGCCGTCAACCCGCCCGTCTTCTGCCCCAACGCCGTCCAGGAGCTTGTGTTCAGAGCGGTTGAATCTTGGAGGTTTTGCAATGTTGCTGTCTCGGGCAGGATTTGTTCTCCCATGGTGGGTTCCTCGACCCCCTGAAGGCTCTTCTCGGTGACGAGAGTAATCTGACCGCACGGCAAAAAGGGCACCTTCGCAGCACCATCGTGGGAGGACAGTGGCCCCAGAAGAGGCAGTGGGCGGCAGGCTACGATACTGCGCCAGCCTGCCTGTAGTGCCCCGCTGCGGAGGGCGCGCTCCTGCGCAGACATTGCTTTTGCTCGCGGGTCAACAACTTAGACGGACAACCACCTTCTTTGGCAGGTGCCGCCTCTGCTGCCGCATCCTCAGAGCTCGCCAAACTTAAAAACCGTTCCCTGTATCGAGAAGGCTGCCTGCTGGGACTGGGGCTCCCATCTGCTCGGGGTCCGGAGGCCCTTCCGATTTTTCAGGGGACATCTACACTGACGGTTCCGCATTTGAAGCTGAATCTCCCAGTCTGGCCGGCCCTGGATGGGGGTGCATCGCGCTCCATCGTGACCGTCGCGAAGTTGTGTCATTCTGCTCAAGCCCTGTCTTGGACCCCATGGAGTGCGTCAGTGTAGCTGGACACCAGGCTGTTATTCATGCTCTGCGCTTTGCGTCTCCGCCTGTCCGTATCCTCACTGACTCGGCCTTCGCGGCTGAGGGGTTTCTGGAGCGTTGCCGTGAGGCCACCTGTGCTTGTGTTTCTATGCACGCGCACTTTTGGAGGCTGTTTTGGAGGCTGGTTGTCGACTCGAGTGGGGAATTGTCAAAATCAAGGGGGATGCGACAATGGTTGACGCTCAGTTGGGACGCACCACGGCACGCCACCGACACGGTAATGCGAAGGCGGACGAGGCGGCCAAGAGTGCTGCAGCGTTCGCCCGTCTCGACCAAGACACTCCCCCGCAGTTGCAGGCCCGCAAGAGCGTCCTCAAGGTTTGGGGATCTTGGGTAGAGCGTCTCGGGGATGAGCTGGCGGACCGCGGGCACCCTACGAAGCACAACCGTGGGAAGCCGCCAGCTCCCCACCTGCAGCTGGTCAGTGACCCCACGCCCAACGATGTGGTCACTCGGGCTCTTGCCGCGCAGGCTAAGTGGGGAGTGGGGTCCAAGATGCATGCCCTTGATCGGCTTCAGCTGCAAGAAGGTCCTCTCGTGGTTGGATGCCTGCGCTGCGCTCGTTTTGCTTCCGCTCGCGTTGCGAGCTTGGGCGGGCCGTGTCCGCCACAGGTTCCCGACCACGGGAGGAAGGTGATCACCCGTCTTGCCAACAAGTGTGAATTCAGACCCGATGAGAAGGTCTATCGGGTCCTCGCGCAAGGTCGTCTTGATCCTGCAGTGCCCCTCGGCCCCTTGTCCGCGGGGCGTGGCTAACGGCGGTTGCAAGGTGCACCCCTAGCCACGTCGCGTTCTGAAGGCTGAGGTGCTATAGACTCTGTAGCGCCCCAGGTTATGCCCAGGAGGAGGGGGAGGAGAAGGGGGAGGAGGAGGAGGAGGAGGAGGAGGAGGACGAGGAGGTGGAGGAAGGACGTGGAGGAAGAAGAAGAGAGGGAGAAGGAGAAGGAGGAGGGACGCGGAGGAGGAAGATGATGATGAGGATGAGGACGAGGAGGAGGACGACGACCACGACGAAGAGGAAGGCGATAGAGAGGGGGCGGGAAGAAGGATGAGGAGAAGAATGAGCAGGAAGGTGCAGATCAAGAGGACGAGGACGAGGGACATTGGCCAGTAAGGGAAAGGCGGATAAGGGAGGACTAAACATGTCGAAGGAAACAGTTGGGGGGTCTCAACACTAGGAAACTGAGCACCACCCCTGCTCTTCAAGCGGGCCACCCCGAGCGCGCACCCCAGCCGAGCTCGGCAGCCGCACTCCCGCGCGATGTGCCCGAATGCCCCCCTGGCACCCGCTTGCCATCCTGAGCAATGTTTGGACGGTTTCGAGGCCCGGCGGGGGCTCCCAAAGGCCGCCAACACCCAAAGACCGGCCCGTCGTGCTTCTCGCCATCGCTCGGACGTCCGTTCCCCGTGCATCCTTTGGTTTCGTGCATGTACTTTCCCGCACCGTGGCCCGAAAAGCTCCTCGATGGTCCGAGACCGTGTGTGGTCCAAAACCTGGATAGCGGAGCACCAGAAGGTCATCAGAAGGCCTCTCGAGGGCGCTCTGGAAGCTCCTGGAAGGAGCTTCAGAAAGGGCTTCTGGAAGACTTCCGGGCACACGTATTTCGGGAGCGGCCAAGAGGGGGGTGTCCAAGAGGGGGGGGTGCAAATCATGACCGGCGGCATGTGCGCGGCCCAGCGGGGGGGCCAGGGACGTAATGAAACAAGAAGAGGCGCCATAAAATCTAGGGAAATATCATGGCCCACGCCATGATATCCCCCCCCCCTAGTACCCCCCCCTAATCATCACCCTCCTCTTTTCCGCCCCCGAGTATGGGAAACGCTCAGAAAAGGCCTGCCGGCACACGCTGCAAGTGTCCTGCCCGAAGCCGGCCACGCCGAGGTGTCCTGCCGGAAGCCGATGCGAGCTCCGGGGCGACCCTGCGGTGCAGGCTTCCGTCCAAGGCCCTCCAGCTCTCCCAAGGAGCCCTCCGGCAACAGACATGCACACGTCCGATCGATGCCATGGCTTTACTCCTGAAGCCCTACGGCTCTCCACGGAGCCATCCGGGAACGGGAATGGTGAGGAGGAGGGGAAGGGTGAGGCGGAGGGGAACGGTGAGGGGGGGGAGAGGAGGAGGAGGAGGAGGAGGAGGAGGAGGAGGAGGAGGAGGAGGAGGAGGAGGAGGAGGAGGAGGAGGAGGGAGGAGGGGAGGAGGAGGGAGGAGGAGGAGGGAGGAGAGGAGGAGGAGGAGGAGGAGGGAGGAGTGGGAGGAGGAGGAGGAGGAGGAGGAGGAGGAGGGAGGAGGAGGGAGGAGGAGGAGGAGAAGGAGGGAGGAGGAGGAAGAGGGAGAGGAGGGGGAGGAGCGTGCACACGCCCGAGCGATGCCTGGGCCTCGTGGCGACGCGAGGGAAGGGGGGCCCTCGCGCCCGGCGCACCTCCGCCCGGCCCCGCGGGCTCTGGCCAGACCTCGGGTGCGGGGCCCTCGCCCCTCCCCTGGCCGGGCGGGGCTGCACGCCCTCGCCCCCTCGCTCGTGCCACGCCCGCGCCTCTCGGCCGCGACCGTTGGACCATAATTAGCTCATGCCTCGATCCTCCTCCTCCTCCTCCTCCTCCTCCTCCTCCTCCTCTGTGCTCCTGCACCTCCCATGCTGGCCAACTTCCCCAGAACCGGGCTTCCCCGGGAGGCCGACTCGAGAACCCTTTATGTTCATGCTGGCATGAAGGGGCGGGGTCCGGGTGGGAACGGGCCGTGAGCCCGAGGGATTTCCCCAGAACCGGGCTTCCCCGGGAGGCCGACTCGAGAACCCTTTATGTTCATGGCGAACACCTAGCCTCTCCTCTTCCTCCTCCTCCTCTTCCTGCTCCTCCTCCTCCTTCTTTTTCCCCTCCTCCTCCTCCTCCTCCTCCTTCTTTTTCCCCCCCTCCTCCTCCTCCTCCTCCTTCTTTTTCTCCTCCTCCTCCTCCTCCTCCTCCTCTGACCTCTCCCAAGGCGCTTTCCCACCAAGCTGCTTGCGCTAAATGGTTCTCCCTTCCATTGAACAGATCAATGGGTTTTCGGGGTTTTCGCCAGTGGGCGCCCGATGCCGCCTCGGGGCTGCTGGGCTGCTGCCACATCGATTGCACCACATAGTCTGGTTCGTTTTCCTCAAGAGAACTCGACAGTATAATCCTCCCCCCAAATTAACTATGCGCCCCCCTCCTCCTCCTCCTCCTCCTCTCCTTCTCCTCCTCCGCCTCCTCCTCCTCCTCCTCCTCCTCCTCCTCCTCCCCCCCTCCGCTTGCTACGTTATCATACTTATGATGTGCGCTCGTACATCCGACATGTTAGATACAAGCCCCTCCCTCCCACCTGGTCTGGCAAATCCTTAACGACATGCTCAACGAAGGAGTCGCTGGCGCCTAATCGACTGTAACACCTTCAGTCAAGTATGTGGCCCGCGCACAGGTCGGAGCATCATTCCGAAACCAGCGTGTCGCCAGAACGCAAGTGTCACACCCATTCTGTGCGGGTCGGGCTTGGTGTCGCCGAGGTCCGGGCGACCTCAGGTGTGTAATTGGCGTTTAAAAAAGGGGGGATTGCAGTAACATGCGAACCAAATTGGTGAGGACCCCGCCCCCCCCGCATTACCGTCAAACGCCACTATGCGGTCAACATGCGTTGATCTAATACGTGTTTCTTCTAGTACCATGCGGGCCGTCAGCGCACGCCGAACCGCGCGCGCATGTCAAAATCAGTCCGACATGTTTAAGCGCACGCGAACATGTTCATGTAACTTATGTTCGCCCCCCCAAACCGTGCGATCCTAACAACTTACGCCGTACAATCTATGTGAATCTTCTTCTTCCTATATTTTTACAAGCCCGGGCGGGGGGAAAACCCGTCCCCAACCCCCCCCCAAAACGGGACTCCCGGGATCTGGGGCTTTGGGACCCTCCGGACGGGCCTCGAAGCGGCCCCCCGGGCCTCGCAGGGCGTTTTGCCAAGCCTTCCCAGCACACCTAGGGCGATCAGGGGGGTCATCGGAGACGTCCCAGAGACCCCCAAGACAGCACAAGAGCGCTCCAAGAGTGACCGACGTGACCTCAAGATGGCCCAAAAGGCCTCCAGGACGGCCCCAAAGAGGCCTCCAAGAGCACCCCCAAGAAGGCCCCAAGAGGCACAAATATTTGATTTTCTGTTGGTTTTTGCTGAATTTGGGGGTTCTCCTTTTTTCGGCTTCCCGACACTCCAAGACAGCGGTCTTCTGGGCGTCCGAAGCCGCCTGGGAGGCTCCAACATCGCCCCACAACCATCCGAAAGGGCTTCCAGGCAGTCCAAGAGAGCCCCAAAACGGCACAACACGGGTCCAAGATGGCCCTCAGAGAGCCCCATGGCGGCCCAAGATGGCCCCAAGACACCCTCCGAAGCATTCCAAATCGTGACCCGGTCGTTCAGGGAGACCGCGGTTGGAGGCAGGGTGGCCCGAGGAAGTCCCCAGAGGCCCCCAGAATACGCCCAGGAGGCCTCCAGAAGGCCTTAAGAAAGCCTGAAACAACTTTTGTGAGGCCCCCAGAGGCTCTCCCAGGAGGAGCCTCCCCAAAAAAGAGCTGAGGAGGATGGGGAGAATGCGCAGGGTACGGCGAAAGTCAGGAAAAATAAACATGGAGGCAGGATAATGAGAAACATTATCATAGCGGCGATGCCGGAAAAAAGGCAACAAGGAGTTATCTCTAAATTGTCGGCTTGACCTTCCTGCTATTCCGCCTGCATACCAAACTTCAAGGACCAAGGTGCATGGCGCGAAGCGCCACTGCAGTCTTGTATATCTATACAAATATACATACATCCGGTGCAACATAGGTGGTGCCATCTATGTTGTCCGGTTGACTACCCTGCACCGCGCTTGACCACCTCCATTGCTCGCGCAGTCATCCCACCCACACACTCGCAACTTGGTTTACAAAACCCATGCGGTGGCGATTGCGATGACTGTTTGACGTTGGAAGGTCCATCTCTGCGGCCGCGCCAACCCAAGCACGCGCGCGCAGCGGCTAATTTAGCGCGACCGACGCGGCTGCGGTGGCGTTCACCTCTGGGCACGTCCCCGCGGGCTCTTCAGTTCGACTCGGCGACTTGGGCGGGCGCGGTATCATGACAACGTCGACAACGGTAGACACGATGATGATAGTAGCAATGCTGGTGACGATGTTGACAAAGACGGCGCGGCCAGTGCGTGCGCCGATGGTGATCGCGCCGACGACGACGAGGGTATCCTCGCGACGGTGATGAAGGCTCTGGAAAGAATTCGACATGCGCGCGCGGCCGACGCGCGAGTGGCCCGCATGAAACTATTTAACACGAGCGTTGCCCCTCCCAGCACGAGCGCACGGGCGTGCGAATGATTTCGGCACGTGGCGCCAAGCGCCCGCTGGGCAGAATTCCATGAACATGTTGAAAAAACTATGGTTTTCTGAGTGCGGGTGCGTGCTGTTCTGAAAACGGATGTCGCGAAACCGTGAATATTAAATGTTTGTTTTGACACTCGGTTTTGAAACCGGTGCGACACCGACGGCTTTTGACCGATTTAGACATGCGCGCGCGCGACGACGCGCGCGTGTGCACTTCGTCCCATGTTTTGCAAAGGATTCTCGCGACGGCACGCGTGCAAGAGCGCTCGAACGATTTCGACATGCGCGCGCGAAGCCCGTTTGGTAGCATTTTCGAATAAAGATGATAACATGCGGTTTTTTTGAAGATTCGCAGCGGCGCGCGCACATTTTTTTGAAGATCCGTGTTGCGAATTTTTTGTTTAGACAAAAAAAGCACTCGGTTTTGACATCCTTACGGGACCTGTGGTTTTTGAAGGATTTCGGCACGCGCGAGCGACAACGCGCGCGTGTGCACCTCGTTCTCTGAATTTTGTAAGAGATTCTTGAAACCATATGGTTATTGATAGTCGAGTGTGCCCGCATAGTATCGTTTGCAGCGGATGGCGGGGGGCGGGTGCGATACCGGCTCGGCTTGGATGGTTTGAGTTCATATTTCGGATGTGCGATGGGGCAGAATCAAATGTAAATTTTCGCGAGGTTCGGCATCGGGAGGGTGGTGGAGTCTTCAGAAAGGGGAACTTATTTTGAATAACGAGGGGTTGTCAACTCCACTTCTCGCAATCATTCCACCCGCACGCCCGCAAATTAGTTTGTAAAACCCATGTGGCGGCGATTGCGATGCGTGCTTGGTGCTGGCTCGTGCATATCTACGGCCGCGCCAGCCCGCGCTTGCGCGAGCGCAACGGCGCGACCGACGCGGCCGCTGTGACGCTGACCGGTGGGCTTCGCATCGGACGCTTCAGTGCGACTCGGTCACTTGGGCGGGCGCGGTATCATGGCGACGTCGAGGACGGTGCACGACGATATTCATAGCAACGATGGTGACGATGATGACGATGGCGACGGCAAGGCCAATCACGGCGCCAATGCTGATCGCGCCAATGACGACGACGGTGTCCTCGCGACGGTGATTAAGGTTTTGAAAGGAGCTCGGCGTGCGCGCGCGGCCGACGCGCGCGAATGGCCCGCATGACATGTCGAATGATTTCGACATGCGGCGCGGAAGGCCCACTTGGTCGAGTGTGATTACAGTGTTGGAGCAAAACCATGGCTCTCTTGAGAACTCGCAAGAGCGCGAGCGCAGAGTCTCTGGAAAACGGTCGTTGCAAAAACCATATGCTTTCCTAGCCATCCTGTGGTGCTGGGTCCTCGTTTTGAAGAGACAGCGCCCCGCGCCTCCTCCTCCTCCCCTCTCTCCTCTCCTCTCCTCCTTCCTTCCCCCTCTTCCTCCTATCCGTGCCTCTGCCCTCCGCACCAGTCAACCATGTCGGCACACCCCGCTCAGTACAGCGCTTCGTGGCCCCATAGGGAGCTTCACCGAAGGCCTCCGCGGCGGTGCCCGCTTGCGGTTCCCCCGCTCAGTACAGCGCTTCGTGGCCCCACTGGGAGCTCCACCGAAGGCCTCAGCGGCAGTGCCCGCATGCGGTTCCCCCTCTCAATACAGCGCTTCGTGGCCCCAATGGGAGCTCCTCCGAAGGCGTCAGCGGCGGTTTCGTGGCCCCACTGGGAGCTCCTCCGAAAGCCTCAGTGGCGGCGCCAGCGTGCGATTCCCCCATCCAGTACAGCGCTTCGTGGACCCACAGGGAGCTCCACCGAAGGCCGCAATGGCGATGTTCGCATGCGGTTCCCCGCCCAGTACAGCGCTTCGTGGCCCCATAGGGAGCTTCACCGAAGGCCTCAGTGGCGGTCTCCGCATGCGGTTCCCCCACTCATTGCAGCGCTTCGTGGCCCCATTGGAAGCTCCTCTGAAGGCCTCAGCGGCGGTGTCCGCATGCGGTTCCCCCACTCAGTACAGCGCTTCGTGGCCCCATTGGGAGCTCCTCTGAAGGCCTCAGCGGCGGTGTCCGCATGCGGTTCTCCCACTCAGTACAGCGCTTCGTGGCCCCATCGGGAGCTCCATCGAAGGCCTCAATGGCGATGTTCGCATGCGGTCCCCTGCCCAGTACAGCGCTTCGTGGCCCCATAGGGAGCTTCACCGAAGGCCTCAGTGGCGGTGCCCGCATGCGGTTCTCCCACTCAGAGCAGCGCTTCGTGGCCACATCGGGAGTTCCACCGAAGGCCTCAGTGGCGGTGTCCGCGTGCGGTTCCCCCATCCAAGACATCGTTACGTGGCCCCGTAGGGAGCTCCACCGACGGCCTCACTGGCAGCGTTGGCATGCGTCGCCCCCGCCCAGGACAGCCTTTCGTGGCCCCATAGGGAGCTCCACCGCAGGACCCAGTAGCGGCGTTCGCGTGCGGCGTTTCGTGGCCCCATACGGCGCTCCACCGAAGGCCTCAGTGGCGGTGTTCGCATGCGTCTCCTCCACACAGTACATCGTTTCGTGGCCCCATAGGGAGCTCCACCGAAGGCCCCAGTGGCGGCGTTCGCGTGCGTCTGTTCCACTCAGTGCAGCGATCCGTGGAACCATGAGGAGCTCCACCGAAGGCCCCACTGGCGGCCCCGCTCCATTGCGGCGCAGCTCTCACACGTTTCGCGGCCCCATAATGGGTTCCACCTAAAGCCCCAGTGGCAGCGCCCACGTGGCGGCCCTGCCCAATATCGGCGCACCCTTCGCATGCTGCATGGCCCCATGATGAGATCAGCCGAAGCGATGCCCGCAACGGCGGCACTCACAACTGCAAATAATTGGTCCTTCGTCATGATAACTCATATGTTTCCGGGACGCTTGACTCTGACATCCGAGAGATTTCGAAGGATCCCGGCATGCGCGCGCGACCACGCGCGCGCGTGCACTTCGTCCCATTTGTTGCAAGGGGTTCTTGCGACAGCACGCGCGCAAGGGCGTTCGAATGTTTTCGACATGCGCACGCGAGAGGCACGTTTGGTAGCGTTTGATGACAGTGTTGAACGCCCATGGCTTTCTCCTGAACTCGCAAGAGCGCGAGCGCAGCTCTTTTTCCCAAACATCATGTGGTGTTGGGTCCTTGTTTTGAAGAGACAGCGCCCTGCGTCTCCCTTCTCCTCCTCCCTCTCCTCTCCTCTTTCTTCCTCCATCGCTTCGCGATAGGTCCATTACATTCCATTCCTCCTCCTTCCTCCTCCTATCCCTGCACCTGCCCCCCGCACCAGTCAACCATTTCGGAACACCCGTCACACGTTTCGTGGCCACGCAGGGAGCTCCACCGAAGGCCACAATGGCGGTGTGCACAGCGCTTCGTGGCTCCATAGGGAGCTCCACCGAAAGACCCAGTGGCGGTGTCCGCATGCGGTTCTCCTTCCTTGAAAGCCTCATCATCACTACAGTTACCATCATCGTCAACATCATCAGCGTGCGCATACTGCCTCATCACTCTCACCAACACCAGTATCATCATTCATCATCACACCACCATCACCATCATCATCATCAGCATCATCATCATCGCCAGCGAAGTTGTTGCTATCGTCATTATCATGACCATCAGCTTGATCAAGCATCGCTGGCGTCGATATCATCCCCACCACCATCAAGAGCATCATCATCATCATCATCATCATCATCATAATCAGTATCATCGTCAGCATCATCATTATCACCATCACCATCACCATCACCATCACCATCATCATCATCATCATCATCATCATCATCATCATCATCATCATCATCATCATCATCACCGTCATCATCATCATCATCACCATCATGATCATCATCGACAACATCACCGTCATCGTCATCGTCGTTGCCGTCACCCAGTTGGGCTTTGCCGACAAGTTGCGGGTGGGTGGGTGGGACGCTTGCACGAGCATCGGAGTTGGTAACGTGCGGCTGCGTTCATAAGTAATTGCACTAATTAGCTTGCACCACACAGAGTGCAGTGAATCGATTGCACTGATATATAATCATGGTAACGCATGGGCGACGATTTACAACGGGCCTTACGCGAGATGACGACGTAGCGACCTCCCGAGGTGGTTTACGCGGGCCGGATCATCAGAAGCGCTAGTTGCAAGTATGTACATGTTTGAAATCGGTCTGCTACCAGAGCTAACCGAAAAACTATTCGTACTCCTGCTCCTCGTCCTCTGTCTTCTCCTCCTTGTCCTCCTCCTGGCCGCCAGCGCGGCACGCAGCATTGGAGACGAGGGCGCTCACGCGCGATCTCACGCGGGCAGCCTGCGCGCAAATGTCGGCGCAGACGACCCCGTTTGGCTGCGTCGCTCGCATCGGTTGCGTCAGTCGCATATCGCACCACACATGCTGCACACCCAGGGCGCGAGACGCCGACACCACCTCCGAGGGGAAATCCAGACGCGGCGGCGAAGCCGCCCCGGGATGCCGAAGGCCCCCAAGACGTCCAACAACCCCGCTGAGGAGGAGGAGGAAGAGGAGGAGGAGGAGGAGGAGGAGGAGGAGGAGGAGGAGGAGGAGGGGGAGGAGGAGGAGGACGCGCGTGCCCCGTAGGGAGGGGGGCTCCGCTCGATTTGTCCTCCCGCCTTTTGGTATGTGGGTTCGCAGAAGCGACTATCGGGGCGCCGTCGGAGGCGCCCTGAGGGACGCTCCGAGGCGCCCCAGGAGACCCAGCACCAGGGGGCACCCTGGCGAAGGGGCGCCCCCCCACGCATCTGAGGAAGCATGGTACAGTCGGGGCGTTGACCTAAGGAACCCTAAATAAGGAACCCTTTTTCCCATAAGTTAAACTTCGATTTCCCATCGAAACCCTATGCAAAACCAAAGGCGAACTGCAAAACAACTAAGGAACACCGAGCCCTCCCCAACGAAAAGGGTTCCTTCCTCAGCGCCCCGACTGTAGCGTGTCCCGACGGAAGCGGGCCCCGGACCCGGGGGCCGCCCCCCAGAGGAGCACCGCCCCATCCCTGCGCCGCGTGCTGGCAGGCCAGAGGGGGCCCGCGGAGGGCCCTGGGATCCCCAGAGCTGGCCGAGAACCCAAGACCCGTGTCCCTCATTTGGACGCCGGGCATGGGTACGTCAGGTTCGTGTCGTGTCGACTTTGGCGTTGGTTTCTGACACCGCGGGGATCGTCCAACCTTGAACGATCGGCCGTTCCCGAAACGTCCAAATCGTTCCACATCAAACGATTCCGAGTCGCCCGCGGAGTTCAAAGTTGAACGCCACTGGCGGGGTCACCGCCAGTCGAGACGACGCGAACCTACCGTACTCGGGGTTTCTTAACAGGCGTGGGGGGGGGGGTACCCCCCCGACGGGGGTCAACCTCGCCTCGTCGTCGCGCCGCGACGAGGGTCGGAGCGCCTTCGGCGCGCGGTGGCCGCCCGCGACGGGGGTCGATGTGGGGCTGTCGGCAGGGGTGACGCCCCCCCGACGCTTATTAAGAAACTCGGGGTGCGGAAAACACGGGTGCGATGCCCAGCAAGAAGTGCCGCCCAGAACCGACCGCGACCGCGCCGTTGGGCAGGCGGCCTCATGTCTCAGATGAGCAGCGCCCGCGGCGGCATGGACGGCGAACCCTGTCCAGATTGATGAAGGAGATGCCCGATGCCTTGACTTTCCTCCTCGCGTAGAAGAAAGCAAAACGCTATAAACATAAACTTCTGGCGCTCCGCGTAGATTTCTTTGATCTGCGCCAGCAGCGCGCCAGGGGCGGCCCCCGGAGCGCAAACAATTTATGTTTATAACTTGTTTCTTCTTCGGTCGCGGCATCTCCAGGGTAGAGTAGAATCAGCTCGCGTAGCTGATTTTCCCAGCGCCTCCCGGCGCTGGGAGGCGCTCATGTGTCGAGGAATGGGCCTGGCGGCGGGGCCGAAACCAGCTGCATGCAGCAGCTTTCGTAGCCCCCCCTTTCCCGATTCCCCCCCTTTTTCGTTCGGCCCGAAAGGAGGTGCCCGATACCTCGCCTTTCCTCCTCGCGGCATCTCCAGCCTTCAGTCGGGCGTGTCCCCCTACAAGGGGATTTTGGACGAAAAATAAAACATACCCCCCAAAATTCTCCCATATAGTGAAAAAACAGAAAACCACCCCCGGATTATTTTTTGGACTATTTTTGAATACTCCTCCTGTAGAGGGACAAGCCCGACTCAACTCCAGCCCTCCCCGTCGGCCTCGCGCCGGGCGCCGAAATCCGCTACCAGAGAAGCCACGGAGGCCGTCGGCGTGAGCGAGACGGCCGGCGCGGCCATGGCCGCGCCGAGGGCGCGGAGCAGGCGCATCGGACGCGGAGGGGGCGCCCTGCCCTGGGTGGGAGCCGGGTCGGGGGGCTCCTCCTGCTCGCTCTCCCCTTGCGGATCCTCCTGCCTCCTCGTTCTCCTCCTCGTTCTCCTCCTCCTCCTCCTCCTCCTCCTCCTCTTCCTCCTCCTCCTCCTCCTCGTTCTCCTCCTCGTTCTCTCCTCGTTCTCCTCCTCGTCTCCTCCTCCTCCTCCTCCTCCTCCCCTCCCTCTCTCCTACCTCCTTCCTCTTGGTCCTCCCCCCCCCCTCCTCCTCCTCCTCCTCCTCCTCCTCCCTCCTCCCTCCTCCTCCTCCTCTCCTCCCTCCTCCCTCCCTCCTCCTCCCTCCTCCCTCCTCCCTCTTGATCCTTCCTCCTCCTGCTCCTGCTCCTGCTCCTGCTCCTGCTCCTCCTCCCCCTTCTTTTGCCACCCTCCTCACCGTTTCCTCCTCCCTCCTGCCCTCTCCCCTCAAGAATCATTCCACGGACTTCCCAAGGGATGCACTCTGGCCAATCAGACTTCAGAAGTGGATCCGGCCGTGACGGGGCGAAGACCAGCCAGGAGCGCCAGCGTGGGCCCCAGATCACCACCAGTGGAGCAACAGGGCATCCAAGCCACCGAGGACCCACTAGTGCAACGACTGTTTCGGGAACAAGCAGCCTCGAGCCTCAATCTTCCCCCTCCCCCTCCTCCATCCCCTCCCCTCCCGGCGTGAGGGGGGCAGCGCAGGGCACCCGACGCCTCCCCTCCCACCCCTCCCTCCTCCCCATATCTCCCCCCTCCTGCCCTCCCCTCCCCTCCCCCTC
The DNA here is from genome assembly GCA_963575745.1 of Prorocentrum cordatum. Classification (NCBI taxonomy): domain Eukaryota; class Dinophyceae; order Prorocentrales; family Prorocentraceae; genus Prorocentrum; species Prorocentrum cordatum. Next base: position 192,966 of record CAUYUJ010003147.1, on the reverse strand, counting down.
CCCTTCGGGGAGACGTCGGGCTCGCGTTGGCCCGTCGAGGCCGCCACCAGAACGACGAGGCCCAGCCCGAAATCTGACGCGAGCCCCTGCTGCGGACGCCCCGCGAACCCTGGACCGCCGAAGCCCCGGGGCGGGCGCGTCAGGCAGCCACGCTTCCTTCCCCGACCCCTCCCCTCGTTTGAGGAGGAGGAGGAGGAGGAGGAGGAGGAGGAGGAGGAGGAGGAGGAGGAGGAGGAGGAGGAGGAGGAGGAGGAGGAGGAGGAGGAGGTGCGTTCGAGGTGGTGCCGCAGCCCTGCGCGCTGGCGTGCGTGCTCACTGCGTCCGGACGCCCGCGGCGCTCGCGCCTCGTCGGCTCCAGGATCACAGTGCGTCTCCAGCACTGTACGGGATGGCGTCGGGCTCCAGGACTCGCCTTCCTCCCCTCCTCCCTCCCCTCCTCTCACCCCTCCCCTCCCGGCCCCTCTCCTCCTCCCTCCCCCCACCCTCCCTCCCTCCCGGTCCCTCCCCTTCCTCCCTCCTCCCCTGCCTCCCTCCCTCTCTCCACAATTACTCAATATGAATACTACCCTCCTCCTTCCCCTGATGACGGTTTTGGAGTGTTGCCTCCCCCCCCCCCTCCCACCCACCCCCCGCGTACTGTTTTTTACACAGGATTCCCCGGAGTTGGGTTTTCGCCTGCATTTTTTTTCAAAATGCTGCTCTCGCTGCAGCGCTGGCCTCATTTTCGGGCCTCCGCTCGTTCCGAATCGTGCTCCCGCTGCAGCGCTGGCCTCATTTCCGCGCTTCCGCTCGTTCCGAATCGTGTTCCCGCTGCAGCGCTGGCGTCATTTCCCGTGCCATGCCACGGCATGCAATGCAATGCTAGGTTGCGTTCCGCTGCGCAATGCCATGCCTTCAGCTGAAGCTGTGATATGCAGTGCTTAAGTGCCACGTCGTGCTATGCCATGCTACGCTTTGATCTTCAACGCCATGCTATGCAATGTTATGTTCGGGGCCGCTGTGCGATGCCATGCTTTGCGTTGCAAAGCTTTGTGATGCAATTCTTCACTACGCCACGCCACGCCATGCTGTGACATACTACGCTTTGCGGTGCTCTTCTACGCCATGCCATGCCGTGCTCTACAATGCATCGCGTACCCTTTCGGGATCATTGCCCTGCTCGACATCCGACTGTGCGAGTAGAGAGGGGATCTGCGCCATGGTAAGGGATGGGAGGGAGGGGTAGGATGTCAGATATGACGCGAGCGCACCTAGCTTGCCCCCCCCCCCCCCTCCCCTCCCCTCCCCTCCCCCCTTCCCTCCCCTGCCCCCCTCCCCTCCCGGCCCCTCCCCTCCTCCCTCCCCCCTCCCCGACTCCCTCCTCGGGGAGGGGGCGGGGGAGGGCAGGGCGCCCCCGCGCCTGCGCCCGGGGGTGCGCGGCGGCAGCGCCGCCGGTCGTGGATCGCCGGGGAGCGAAGGGATGCGACCCCCCTCTGGCCTCATCGAGCCGCGGGCGCGCGCGGGCGAGGACGAGGCTCGAGGAGGGGGCGTCGAGGATCGAGGATCGAGGAGGACCATCGAGGAGGACATCGAGGAGGACATCGAGGAGGAGCGTCGAGGATCGAGGAGGGCCGCGAAGAGGAGGAGGGGCGTCGACGATCGAGGGCAGGAGAGGAGACGCGTCGAGGATCGAGGCGGGGGCACGGAGCATGAGGTCGCCGCCTCCGGCTGGCGCCTCGGCCCGACCTCTTCTGGTCGGCGGCGAGCCCGGGAGGCCTCCGGATTGGGGGACTCCAGAACCGTGTGGTGACAGATCGCGCGGCGAACTCGGAGCCCCAAAAGACCTCACCGCACGGTCCGTCACTGCACGGTCTTGGGACCCTGGAGGCCCCCGTCGCCCGAGACCTCCTCGGAGAACGACCCGAGTCCCAAAACCGTGCGGTGGCCCCGAGTCCCCGCCGACTCACCACGCGGTGTGGTCACCACCCCGTCTGGGGGCCCCCGGCAAATCTGTGCGCTGCGAGGGAGAGGGGGGCCCGGGAGGAGACGGGTCCTGTTTTTGTCCGCCGCTCTGGGCTCCCAAGGCCCTCCACGGGCCCCGGGACTGTCAGAGCCGACGCCGGAGGAGTCGGCGGTGCGCCCAGGGGGGAGTGCGAGGTGGCGGGCCTGCTCAGAAAGTGGCGGGGCTGCCCAGAAGCCCTCGCGCCTTCTGAGGAGTTTCCCGTGTCTTCGGGGAGGGGTTCGAACACTTCTCAGAAGACCCGAGGCCCTCTGAGCCTGGGCCTTCTGGGAAGGCCCGCCCTCTCTACATTCCCCCCCTGGGCTCGCCGCAGGCCGAAAGGCCAAGCTTCCAGCACGCGAGAGAGGATGAGGGACAGCGACCGAGCACGGTGGACAGCGGAGCAAGACAGCGACCGTCCTCCTCATGCAGTCCACCTCTTTCTCCCCCCTTTGATAATTGATATGTTCCTCCCATCCCCTCCTCATCCTCCTCCTGCTCCTCCTCCTCGTTCTCCTCCTCCTCCTTCTTCTGCTGCTGCTGCTCCTCCTCCTTCTCTTCCTCCTCCTCCTCCTCCTCCTCCTCCTCTCCTGAAATTCCTGTCGGCCCGGCACTTCCCTCCTTTCCCCCCCTGGGGGCGCTGAGGGACCATAGATGACTCGCCCCCTGCTGGGCCATAGTGACTCGCCCCCTGGGGGGGCTCCCTCACCAGTCTTGACGTCGACCGCTACGCCTCGTTTGCCTGCGAGACTCCAGGAACAAAACAGAAAGGGTAAAACGGGAAAAGAGGTGCTACGGTAGGAATTCACCCAGGTCAACTGACACCTCGGTTTTGTCAGGGTGTTGACCGTTTTTTTGTTCTCCCAATTTTATGAAATTCCTGAGGTTTTGTTCGCTTTCCCCTGCAGATCTCCTCGTCTGATCACCCCCCCAGTGGGCGCCCGCCCACGGTGGGGGGGGGGGTGGCAACGTCGACTCGCGACCCTCATGCCACCATCCAGAGCCGAGCATGGAGCATGGATTTACTCACCCACCTCGGAGTAGGCAGGTCTGAGACGAACACGGTGGAGCACACAACATACAAGAAACGAATCTGCGGACACAGGCGCACCCGAACGTGACACACACGCCACGGATAGGGCCGTACTGGTCGAAACCAGCCTGGACATGGTCTCTCTTCTACGGCCGGCAGCAGCAACATCGCCGTCAACAGCAACATCACGACCACACGCAACGTCACCCTCATACTCGTCATCACCAAACAACGGGGAGAGCCCGGGGAGGGAGCGATGGGGAAGGATGGACTTAGGTTTCGCTCCATCTGATGAATCTGTTCCTCCTCCTCTTCCTCCTCCTCCTTGTTTTTTTCGAGGGTGTCTCGAGCGAGAGCCTCACTCCCAACGTCCAACTGCAAACTGACCTGCAAGCTACCTCCCCCCCAACAGACAGATCATCCACGCCCTCCCAGCATGGTCGGGGGCGCGCAAACATGGATTAGCGATCCATGGATTTGGCGCGCGGTCGCCAAATCCATGGATCGGGGAGGTGCCCCCCCCCAAAATGCGGCCGGTGCCGCCTCGGTCGGCGGCGGAAATCCGCAATCTCCCACGGGAACGGGACCCGTCGCTAATCCACGCCCCCTTGATCCATGTCTTCCATCGCCCGACATGGGGGGCGAGGGCGAGGGAGCTCGAGGGAGGAGGGCTGGCGGCAAGGGAGGATCGAAATTCCGGCAACGTTCTGGCTTCCTGGGAGGCGTCCCGTCGCCACCCGCGAGGCTCCCCTCCGCATCCTTGTCAAGACGCGCGCCCGGAGAAGTCCAGAGGAGAGGGGGGGAAGGAGAGGAGGGAGGGAGGGGAAGGAACGGGAGGATGGGGGCAGAAAGAGGAAACGGGGGAGGAAGGGAACGAACAGGAAGGGAAAGAACAAGAAAGGAAAAGGGTGGTCCTGCTGCGTCTCGTGTTCCTCCGCTTCTTCCTCCTTCTCCTCCTCCTTTTCCGTTTCCTCTTCCTCCTCGTCCTCGTCCTCTTCCTCCTCCCCCTCTTCCCACTCCTCCCCCTCTTCCTCCTCCTCCTCTTCCTCCTCCTCCTCCTCTTCCTCCTCCTGTCCTTCCCCCATCCATCCTCCCTCGCGACCCCCATCTTCGTCCAGTTGGAGGGAGGAGGGGGGACGTTCAAATTTTTTCCCACGCCAATGCCAAGTTGAGCGCGTGGAAAGCAGAGAGGGGAGGATGGGGAGAGGCCTTGCTGATTCAAAACGAGGACCCAACTCACACAGGATGGCTGGGAGAAAAATCCCCCGATCCCGCGTGCGAGTTCGATTCGCCTAGCGAAGGGCCCATCTATATGCAGCTGCGAAGATCGCGAGGCAGATGAAAGCAAGAGGGGTCCTGGCAGGAGGATTTGGGCGTGGTTCGGGAGGAGAGCTGACATGGGAGAGCGGGGGCCTTTTTAGTTTCGCGACGGCCTGAACCCAGAGCTGGGTTTCGCCGGATTTACCTGCGAGGCCCTGCCTGAGGAACGGCCCGCCCGAATCTCGCCTTCTCTCGAGCGCCCAACTGTATGGACTCGCGCCGCGGACGACCCGCGCGCGTCGCTGGAACCCCCTCGGGGCACGCAGCACGCAGCGCGCGTCGCGGGGGCTCCCCTGCGTTCTGCCTCCAACTGCTGCCCGACACCCGCGCGCTCTGCCTGGCGCCTCGCCCGATGTCAGCCACCCGCTGTTTCTGGCCCCGCGCCGCGGACATCCCGCCCACGTCGCTCGAACTCCTTCGGGGCGGCCGTCGCGCGTCGCGGGGCGTTCGCGGGGCATGTCTTGTCGAATCGAATGCAGGTACACCATGCGGACTCCGCCGCTGGGGCCTCGATGGAGCTCGCTACGGGGCCACGAGTCGTGTGAGTGGTGCACTGGAGCGGGTGCGGGTGCGCCATGCGGACCCGACCGCTGCAACTATCCGTGGAGCTCCCTACGGGGCCACGAATCGTGTGATGGGGGTGCACTGGAGCGGGTGCGGGTACGCCATGCGCACCCTGCGCTGGGGCCTTCGGTGGAGCTCCCCACGGGGCCACGAAGCGTGTGAGGGGGGCGCCGGTTCGGACGCGGCTGCGCCGTGCGGGCCCTGCCGCTGGGGTCTCCGGTGGAGTTCCTTACGAGGCCGCGAATTGAGCGAGGGGTGTACCGAATCGGGCGCGGGTACGCCATGCGGTCCCTGCCGCTGGGGCCCTCGGTGGAGCTCCCTATGGGGCCACGGAGCGTGCGAGGGGTGTCCCGACACAGGGACATGCGGAGGGCAAGGATGAAAGGAGAGGTGGGGAGGCGAGGAGGAAGGTGACGCCGGGCGCTGTCTCTTCAAAGCGAGGACCCAGCACCACGGGATGGTTGGAAGCAGAAGCAACAACCTAAGCTTCAGCCTGGGTTGCTCTGCCGGGGAAGGGGGGTGGGAGGTGGGGGTGGGGGTCTATAGTTTTTGTTGGACCTTCCCGCGCTGAGCGGGAAGCTCGAAAAGGTGAGAAGCTCAAACATTGGAGGGAAAATACATGGGGAATTGATGATTTTTGCTTCGCCCTCTTGGGGGTCCTCTTGGTGCGCTCGTGGAGTCTCCTGGGGGTCTCTTGGTCCCCCTTGGGGCCACCTTGGGCGTGCAGGAGCTCTCTTGGGCCGTCTTGGCGGCCTTGGTGGCGATGCCGGCCCCCCCCCCCTTCCCCCCGTGGCCAAGCCGCCCCGAGACCGCCCCCAGACAACCCAAAAGGCCTCCAAGAGGGCTCCAAGAGGGCATGGAAACGGCCCAAGAGGCGCCCAAGGCGGCCAATGAGGGCCCCAGGACGGCCCCAACAAGGGGAACATGAACCGACGATTCGAGCCTTCCGCCCCAACAGGCCCTTGGGGTCTCCTAAAAAGGCCCTCCAGAGGCCCCAAGGGGCTCCCAAAAGACCCCCAGTAGGCACTAACAGGCTCCTTGGGTCCCAAACAAGCTCCCAAACAGCCCCCCAAAAGCTTCACAACTACCTCAAGAAGCTTTCCACGAGCTCCCAACGAACCTCGAAAAAACCTTGGACCCACAACTCAAGCACGGTGGCCGGATGGGCCGAAAGCTACGGTATCCGCCGCCCCCTGCTGGCTTGCTACAAGGGTACCCGGCGTGCTGAATCCTACCGCTCTTGGTCTTCGTTTTTTTGCAAAAGAGCTCCTCCTGGGGCTTCGGCCCGTCCCGCCGGCCACCCAGAAGGCCGCACAAAGGACCGCAAACGACCACAAAAACACCACAATGAACCTCAACGTCCGGAAAAACTAGTCCAAGACGGCTCAATATTGCTTTCCCAAGATGGCCTCCAAGAGTCAAAGAGGGTTCAAGATGCCTCCAAGTCCGCCCAAGAAGCCTCCACAACAGTCCAAGAGGGCCCACGAGGCCTCCGAGACGCCCCAAGAGGCATCCGAGAGGACCTCCAGGAATGTCCGACGAGGCCCACATCATTGGTCTTCGTATGGTTTTTGTATGATTTTGGCATTTGCTTCTTTTCGGCCTTCCGACGGCCCGAGACGGCCCAAGAGCCCCCAAAGAGCGACCCAAGATCGCCTAAGAGATCTCCAAGATGGCCCCAGAACGGCCCAAGAGGACCCCAAGACCGCCCGAGGAGGACCCACAGACGGCCCAAGAGGCCCAAGATGGCCTCCAAGACAGCCCTGGAGCAACCTCAGAGGGCGCGCCATAAGGAGCTCCACCGAAGGCTCCAGTGGCACAGTCCGCATGCGTCAGCGCCACCCAGGACAGCGCTTCGTGGCCCCATAAGGGAGCTCCACCGAAGGCTCCAGGGGCAGGGTCCGCATGCGTCAACGCCACCCAAGACAACGTTTCGTGGCCCCACAGGGATCTTTATCGAAGGCTCCAGTGGCAGGGTCCGCATGCGTCAACGCCACCCGGGGCAGCGTTTGGTGGCCCCACAGGGAGCTCCACCAAAGGCTCCAGTGGGCACTCCGTATGCGTCAACACCACCCAGGACAGCGTCTCGTGGGCCCAGAAGGAGCTTTACCGAAGGCTCCAGTGGCACAGGCCGCATGCGTCAACGCCACACAAGACAGCGCTTCGTGGCCCCATAGGGAGCTCCACCGAAACCGGTACCCACAATGAGGTACTCGCAACTGCATATGGTTGGGTCCTTCGTCAGGCTAATTGTAGTTCCCCCTTGTAGCGCCCTGGTCAACTTGTCTGCATGGGTTACGACTGTATTCATGACGACGGTTGTGCGCCCCTCTGGAATCCATGGCCGTGGTCTCCAGTATGGTCTCCTGTGTTCTCTGCTGTATATGCAGCCCCCTCTCAGGCTTTGCTTAATATGTGTGTTTCTTTTGCTGTTTATGGTATTCTGCACCCAGGGTGTAATTTCACGCTCCGTTGGAGTCGCCAAGCAGCTGGGCAACATCGACCATCTCCTGGAGCTCAAGAGCCCATATGGTGGTGGTGGTGCCGCTGCTTCCGCCTGGCGGGCCGTTGGCACACCGCCTTGGGGGCTTCGTCCACGGTGGAAGTCTGACCGGCGCCGGGGCGTGGCAGGGCTTGCGCCACGTGCAGTGGGGGAGGCTTCCCTTGCAATTGCACTTCTCGCGCTTCCCTCTGTCGGCGCTTCGACTCTGGCTGCGCCGTCTATATATGGTTTTCGAAGACTGCCCCGCGCCAGGCAATGCACCTGGCTGTGCGCGACTTCGCCTGCGGTCTCTGGTCGGCCTGGCAGGCTCGCTTCCTCGGCGGCAGTCAACCATCGAATCCCGAACACGACGGCTTGGCTCTCGAGCCAAGGTCTGAGGCTTCTTCCTCCTTTCTCCTCCGCCTCCTCCTCCTCCTGCTCCTCCACATTTCCCCCTCCTCCCCTTCCTCCCCCTCCTCCTCCAACCCCCTGGTTTCATCCTCCTCCTGCTCCTGGAATGGACGGGTTGCTGCAGAATCGCGGACACGCTCCTGCATTGCCGACAGCCTCCGTCTCGCTCTTCAGCTCCTCTCCTTCGTTTCCCTCCCGCCCCATCCTCTTGCCTCTCACAAAAGGGGAATCGTCCAGGGGGGGCGAATCCATGTCTTCCAAGGCGCCCATGGCCCGTGTCTTCGGCGGGGCTCCCCAGCGAATGCCCTAATGCCCGCGCCCGGACTATCCTCGCCCCTGTCGTGGCTTCCGAATCTCCCTCACCGTGCGCGGTCCAGCGCGAGCGCGGGCGGCGCCGGGCCGTTATCTTTAGGTCGGATAAAACTACGCAAAACAGACTTCCAAACTGCTCAAAACATAAAATTACTCACTGCGCGGAGCTCCCCATATGTGCATCCTTTTAAAACTATACTATTGCGTTATGGATATTTTAACGAGCGTCTAGCAATATGAGCCATATGTGGATCTCATATTGTAGGTAGCGCAGTGGTGGACATCTGTCTATGCTAGCTTTGTTGTAAGAGCGCGTCTACATGAGCGACGAGCACACGCGCGCGCAGCTCGGCTGCACATCCAACACATGTACATTTTCATCCGCAAGCATATTTCAGCGCATCTTTCTTGTCAAAGCAAAGAGTTCATTGGCACTGCGTCGCAAGCACCGTGGCAGAGGTCGTTCGCTTGTGCCGTCCAAGCCAAGATGGGGCTACCTAGTAGAAGAACCCAATGAAGAATTCGCGCGGGGTGCCGTCCCCGTCCCTTCTGGGACAGTGAACCTTTTCAAGTTCCCTGTCTTTGCCTGGAGAATGAACCTTTTCAAGTTCCCTCTCCAGTTCGACCAGAAGCGGGAAAGTGAACCTTTTCAAGTTCCCTCTCCCGCCCATTACCCAGGCACGGTGGCGGATTTGGCCGAATGCCTTTAGATAGGATCCCTTCCGTGTTTCCTCTGTCCAGGAGATCTTTTCTGAACCCCGGGAACCGCCAGAAACAAACCTAAAACAATATTTTTACCGTCCAGGGGCCCGCCGGCGCGTCTCGTGACGATTTTGTATCGCAAACTATATTGGTTTGCGCCAACTTTCAACGACTCAAGTCCTGTTCCGCCCCGGAGGGAAAGTTATCTTCCCAACCCCTGGAACGCCAAAACAAATTGCGTTAGTTTCCCCTTACTACCAAGCACAAAGCAAAGCTCCTCTCTCCTCCTCCTCCTCCTCTCGTATCCCTAAATCGTCCTGCTCGTAGGGAGAGAAAACCTTTTTTTTTTTCAACTTCCATCTCCATTTCTAACGTCAGCGAAAAAGTGAACCTTTGCAAGTTCCCTTTCCCGCGGCTGACGGGTGAACCTTGTCAAGCTCCCTCTTCAGTCCGACCGCAAGAAGGAGAGTGAACATTTTCAAGTTCCCTCTCCCCCGCGTGGAGAGTGAACCTTTTCAAGTCCCCTCTCCAGTTCGATCGCATGCGGGGAAGTGAACCTTTGCAAGTTCCCTTTTCCCGCGACTGAAGGGTGAACCTTTGCAAGTTCCCCTTTCAGTCCGACCGCGCGAGGGAGAGTGAACCTTTTCAAGTTCCCTGTCCCTGCCTGGAGAGTGAACCTTTTTAAGTTCCCTCTCCAGTTCGACCACAAGCGGGAAAGTAAACCTTTTCAAGTTCCCTCTCCCGCACCTAGAGAGTGAACCTTTTCAAGTTCCCTCCCCAGCCCAAAACGCACGCGGGAAAATGAACCTTCTCAAGTTCCCTCTCCCGCTGACGACGACAAGATTGGAAAGCACCACGGAGACAGAAAGCAGCATCCCACGGTGACGCAAGCTCTGCGCCAGCAACACCTGGTCACTCCTCCTTGACCGCCGTACGCAACGGGGAAAGCCACTCGGGACACAACGCACAAACAGAAAGCAAGCAAACCGCTAGAGACTTCCCCACATAACGGCGACGAGCGGAGCCGTGAAAGCACCCTTGGCGGCTCCCCTTAGGTAGCTGAAGCCAACGCCCTGCCTGAGACATCCTCACAATCTGCTCTCCAGGCGAAGGATGTTGAGACAGATAACACGCAAACCGCTGGAGACATCCCTGCACAATGGCTGCGAACGGGACCGTGTCATACCCCTCGGCGGCTCCCCTTACGGGTGCTGAAGCCAGCGCCCCGCCTGAGACATCCTCACAATCTGCTCTCCAAGCGAAAGATGTTGGGACAAACACCAGGCAAACCGCTTGAGACATCCCCACAAAACGGCCGCGAACGGGACCGTGCCAGACCCCTTGACGGCTCCTTTAAGGGGTGCTGAAACCAGCGCCCCGCCTGAGACATCCTCACAATCTGCTGTGTGTTGAGTAAGCCAGACAACGAGAAGGTCTGAGTATGAGTAAGTCTGAATATGAATGAATCTCAGCATGAGTAAGTCTGAGTATGAGTAGGTCTAATTATGAGTAGGTCTGAGTATGAGTAAGTTAATATGATCAGGTCTGAGTATGAGTAAGCCTGTGTATGGGTAAGTCTAAGTATGAGGAGGATGAGGAGGAGAAGAGGAATGAGGAGTAGGAGGCGTCCAAGTAATAACAGGAACGAATCTTAGGATATGGGAAGCAATAGGCCCCAGACTATGTTTCGCCTATGTTCGAACATTCCTCCTGTAGAGGGACAGGCCTGACTTAATGTGATCTACCTCGGACGCGGGCGCGGCACGCCCCCCCGCTGCCAGGCAGAGGCCCCCTGCGCGCGGGGTTATCTTTACAGCTGCGGGCCCGAGCGGGCGCGCGTGCACGGAGAAGAGGGAGGAGGGAAGAGGGATGCACAGAGATGATGGCTGTGATGAATATGCTGGCTATGATGGTGCTCGTGATGCTGATGATGATACTGCTGCTGATGATGATGCTGACGCTGATGCTGACGCTGATGCTGCTGCTGCTGATGATTATGATGATCATGACGATGACGATGACGATGACGATGACGATGACGATGACGATGATGATGATGATGATGATGATGATGATGATGATGATGATGATAATGATAATGATGATGATGATGATGATGATGATGATGATGATGATGATGATGATGGATGCTGATGCTGATGATCATGATTATGACATGCGGCAACGACGAGACGCCATGGCCATACGCGTGATGATGACGATGGTGTTGACCAGAACCTTCTCGGAATAGACGTGCATCGCTCCAATCACCACATCAGAAAAACGCCTTCTGCGACTCGCGTCGTGCCCGCCAGAGCTCTCGGCACCGCAACGTGACAAAGGGGGCGCACTCGAGCTGCGGTCACAAGGAGCACACACTGCGTGGAGCACGAGAGAAGGCCGCAGTGACCTCCGCACCACGCCAGGACGCAGGGCGAATCTTCATGATGCTTCACCGCCTGCATGCAGATGAGGCGGCTCGGGAGGGGAACGCCCGCCTTGCGCTCCGTCGCCATGGATATGCCTGGCCATTTGCCGATGGAGGCAACGCCGTGTCGATGTGACACAGGTTTGCCCATGGCGGTGGTGCCGTAGCTCCTGCAGGCCCGCCCTGGAAGATGTGAGCAGATGCGAGCGCGGCCTGCCGAAAATATGGGCATGTCAATGCCCTGCCCCCGCGAGGAGGAGGGAGCGGAGGGAGATGAGGGGGGGGGAGGCCTCGCCCCCCCGCCCCCTCTTGCCTCCCCCAACGAGAAAACTCCGTCTTGGTTCGCTCGTGGGACCGTCCCGCCAGCTGATCGGGAAGCGACCTCGCAGTGCGCCGGCGCTGCAGGGAGCTCGAGCATCTCGGGGATGTCCTCGAGGTCCTCGGGCAATGACCTCCGGAGGGGCGGGGCGGGAGTCTCGGAAGGGCTCCCGACGTGGACGCTGGGGGACAAAGACGCGGATCGCGTGTCGCGCCGAGGCGTGGTGGGCCAGAACGGGCGGAGCGGCACGCTGTCCCACAACTTCCCGGCCGCAGAGGCCCCTGACGGAGCACGGTTCGCCTCCTCTTAGCTGGCTCCGTCCTCCCAGGGCCGTTGCAGACCCCTTCGCGGAGGCGCCCGCTCTTCCAGCGCGCGCGCTCGGGGGAAGTGCTCACCCCGCGCGCGCGGGCAGCTCCAAGGCTGCTCGACGGGCGAGCAGTATTGTTGGCCACGCGGCGCGGGGAGCAACCGCACATCGGAGCAACAACCTGGCGCTGCTCAGCCTCAAGCGGCTGCCTCGCGGCAGACGCCTGGCACGGAACGGCATGCTATTCGCTGCCTGGGTCCACGCCAGCCAACCACTACAACACGGTGGCTTCTTGGGGGGAACGGAACTGTCCACAACGCTGCAGAAGGCTTCGCCCCCATAGACTTCGCCCACACAGGCTTCGCCGCCCCAGCTCCTGGGGCACTCCGGGGCGCCGTGGGCTGAACACTCAAAGCAGAATCCCGCATTTCCCGAGAGCACAAGACCGAGAGCCCCGTGACCATACTCGAGTGGAGATGGGACACAAATACTCCGTACGGCGGAGCGCAATCGGTCCAAATCCAAGTGGTTGCGAAGGTCAAGCTCTCTACGAAGGCGAGAACGCAACGTTCCAGATACGAATCTTGTGGGCGGCGCTACATGGATCGAGACGAAAGCCTACATTCAAGAGTATGCTGTGCGCCAAACTGAATTGGTGCTGAACTGCGACAGCTGGGGAGGTCTATGGCTCCAGGCGCAACGATCATGATTTGGGCGTTGGACCCAGTGGAGCTAAGACGGATAAGGACATGCTACACGTGAAAGCGAATAGACACGACACCTGGCCGACTTTCCAAGTTGTCGCGGCGGACCTGGATGACCAGATACGACGAAAGTTTCAAGTCAGCTCACAAGCGTCAGGAAGCAATGTGTATTTCGCAGGGGGATGATGAGGATACAGATAAGGAGCCGAACTCTGTACAACGACGCTTTTTGTCTGGTCCCGCACGGAAGCTCGTACAGGAAAACGGATCCTGGTGTATGCGGCATCCTGTTGTATACATTTTTGCTGTTTCCCCGGGAGGGCGGGGAAACAAGTACACACCACACCGCCCCGACGTCGTCCCCGAGCCCCAAAACGTCCTTGGATTGAAAACCCATCTGCCGCTGGTAGTGTATACGTTCCAGTTTCCGAGAGGATACAGTCGGGGAGTTGACCTAAGGAACCCTAAATAAGGAACGAGGCCCCTTTTTCCCAGAAGTTAAACTTCGATTTCCCATCGAAGCCCTAAGCAAAACCAAAGGCGAACTGCAAAACAACTAAGGAACACCGAGCCCCTCCCCAACGAAAAGGGTTCCTTCCTCAGCGCCCCGACTGTAGGGGGAGAAGGCGGGCCCCCGCAGCGCACAGCGGACACGTTGGCGCGAATTCGAGGCGCTCTAAGGCAGAGAGCTGCCGGCCACCCTCCGTCCCCTCCCCCCCCCCGACACGCGACGCCGCGAAACAGACAAACACACAACTGGAGCATCCTCTGAGGGTGGAGGGCTCAGGGTGAAATCCATACGGGCTTCCTGCGCCTCGAGAATCAATCCGTCTTGTGATTCACCTCTTGTAGACTCCGTCGGAACTCCATCGAAACGACAATTTCAGGTTTCACCCTTTGCCCTCCACCCACAGAAAATGCTCGGACAACGTCGCGAGACAGACCACGACCAACACGCTGAGCCCCGTTGTTCGTGCGGGAGGCTCGTGAGGGGGATCGGTTCGGAGAAGTTCCGAGGGCCGAGGCAGGGCCAATGAGCACCCGTCGTATTCTTTTCGCGATGGCCTGATGTCAGGCCGATCTCGGGTCGGGCGAAAGGGAGGATTAGCGAATCAGCTCTCAAGTGCAGTAGGGGCCCGATCACAAGAAACCTTGTTTAGGAAACCCAGCCCTGAGACCCCAAGACGTCCGTTGGTTTTCCGCGTGGGAACGTCGCGCTTTCCATCGCAAAGCATAGAAACCCAAGAAACCAAGGGCACCCTGGAGGCACGCGGGGTGTATCTTGGCATGGGCCCCCGCTGCAGCAACTGGTTTTCCAAACGTCCCCCAGCGCAGGAGGCGCCCATGCAGTTACCGACGGAAGGCGCTTGGCTACGGGGCCGACACAGGCAGCATGCAGCAAATTCCGTACCCCTCTCTTTCTCGACCCCCCTTTCGTCCGACCCGATCTGGCCTCCCCAAGTCAACGTTTTCTTCGTCGGCGTTTCGACACTGGGCGGAAGGGGGGGGGGGAAAGGGGGGTGCTGGCTCCGGACCTCTGCTTCCTGCGACTGTTTTTGCAGCCGTGCGTCCTCTGGGGGAGGCTCCGCCTGCTCGATCTACTCCATGTTTTTTGTTGTTGTTCTTCTTTTTTTCCTCCGCGAGCCAGTGGGCAGGACCGAAGGGGCACTGTCGCCAACACCGCGCACGGGCGTGCACTGAGTGTGCTGGCTTTGCCTGCATGCCGGGTTCAGCGCACACGCCTGAAACAAACGTTCTGTTTGAAGGATCTGCTCCATGGGGGGTGGGGGGAGGGGGGTTGCGAGAGCCCGCGCCGCTCGGCAAAACAATGACTGAGAAAACGACCACCAGATAGACAGGCAGGATCTACTCCATGGGGGGGTGGGGGGGGAGGGGTGCGAGAGCCCGCGCCGCTCGGCAAAACAAGGACTGAGAAAACGACCACCAGATATCCGGCGCCGCGACTTTCTCTCGGGGATGCACAGACCCCCCTTCAGCAAAACGTGGCTTCGTGAGGACGGCCTGAGGCCCAAACCAGGCGGGCGCAAGCCTGGAAAATAATCCGCCACGACGCCACCTCGAGAACCGAAAACGGACAATTCACTAATCGACGCGTCACTGTTGGGGGTCCTGCCCACCCCCGATTTTCGATGCACGGCCCCCGCCAGCGCGGCACGACCCATTGGAGGCGAGGGCGCCGGCGCGTGACCTCGCGCGGACAGCTCGCGCGCACGCGCGCCGGGCGTCGGCGCGGACGCCCCGTCGCGGCAACCGGGCCGCCACCACCTCTTCGAGACATCCGACGATGCAGCTTCCAGAGCGCGGCCCCGGGGGCCGCGACCCCTTCCCTGGGGTCGATGCTCGCGCTCTGGATAGACTGTTCATGGCCCTGGGGCCCAACTCGCTATCGCTCGGACGTTCCTTGCCTGTGTTTTTTTCGGTTTCGTGCGTGGTTTTTTCGGCAAATGGTCAAGGATGCTTCTCGATGGTCCTCGCCGAGGAAAAAACGCACACGTCCGAGCGATGCCAGGCCAATGGCTTGGCCCCCATCTGCCGAAGTCGAACAGAACGCTGCGATGGACAAACTACACATCGGCGGAGAGCTGGGTCTCTTCCATCCCTTCAGAGGCCTCCCGACTGGGGTTCCAGGGGGTGCGGCCGCAAGATCGCGCCGCATCGCCGATGCGCCGGCAATGCACCCGCGACGGCGGCGATGCATCGGCGCCGTCGGCGAGAAGGAAATCGGGCTCCACAGACAGCCGCGCCAGCGATGCATCGGCGATGCGGCGCGGTCCTCCGACCCCACCTGGGAGGAGGAGGGGGAGGAGGAGGAGGGGGCAGAGGAGGAGGAGGAGGAGGAGGAGGACGAGGAGTAAGTCCTCCGACCCAAATTACTCAGAGCTCACCCAGGAGGCCTCGATTCGCCTCCCTCCCCTCGCAGTGCCTGCCGCCGGCCCTGGCGATGGAGGGCCGAAGAGGAAGCAAACGGAGCTCTCGAACCTCTTCCCCGGGGGCGGCCACGAGCAGACGAGCGCGTTCCACTACTCGCAAAGCGACGACTCGCAAATGGCCTGGATCCGCCAGGGGGGATCTACGAGAAATTACACTGAAGCAGACGTGTCCTTTTCGGACGTTTGCGAGTAGGCACCTTGCGAGTAGTGGAACGCGCCCGGAGAAAGAGGGGGGCGTCCAAGAGGGGGGGCGCAAATCATGGCCGGCGGCATGCGTTCGGCCAAAGGGGGGGGGCAGGAACGCATTGCAATAAGAAGAGGCGCCGTGAATTCTGGGGAGGTGTCATGGCCCCCGCCATGAGCTCCCGCCCCCCTAGTCCTCATCCCCCTCTTGGCCGCCCCCGACTTCCCCGCCCCCCTTCCTGATTGCCGGGGCCCATGCTCGGGTGTTGCTGAAACGCCCCTGGCCCAAGGTGCCCACAGGATTCCCGAGGAGGCCCCCCAGGCCTCCGGAGCACCCCTCGCGAGGCCCAGGGGGCCCGAGGAACTCCAAAATGGGGGGCGCGTTTCGCAACCCCCGACTTGCTGGGGTACCTCTGGGGAACCTCTGACCCCCAGCCAGCTCCAACATCCGGGGGGGGATCTGGGCCCTTTTTCGGCAGCGACGCGCAAGGGTGACCCTGGGTAAGAGTGACCTTTGGTGCGCGGCTTTTTTGGAGGCCGCGGGGGGACCAAACTTAAGCGCGCATGACGCTTTTGTCGCATCGCGCTCGGTGATCGGGGGGCCCCTCTGGGCCCGCACCGAAGAGCACTCCGGCGAAGGGTCACTCTTACGTCTAGTCGACTTCTGAGAAGGCCTTCTCCTTTTCACTCCCCCCCGGGCGCGCCGCGGAGCCTGCCTCCCCTCCTCAGGAGGGGAGGCAGGCTCCGCGATTCGCGTGCCTCCGTCGACCGAAACCGCTAAATCAGGGCAAGCGATCGGCGACGACCGCACCGCGTTTGACGCCACCAATAAATACATGAAAAAATGCAAAAACAAATTTGTCGAGGCCCTCGTTTTGTTTCCTGGTGGGCGCAACACCTGACTCCTGTGCCTGCCGTCGGCCCCGCCCGACCGACGCCGACAGCAGCCCGGCGCGGCGAGGCAGCGCAGGCCGACCGCCGGCGCGGCGCCGCCGGCCGCTGCCCCCTTACGCTGCCTGGGACACCGGGCGCGGCCCGTCGCATGCCTCGCAGGCTGGCAGCAGCGCGCGGCTCTCGAGGGCGCACGCGGGGCACTCCTCCTGCTCCTTTTCCGCCTCCTCTTTTTCCTCCTCCTCCTCCTCCTCCTCCTCCTCCTCCTCCTCCGCGTCCAATTCCGCGCCCCCCTCCTCCATAAACTCTGATCGGGGCCTTTGTTCCTGAAGACCAACAAGACATGAACCAAACGGCGTCGGTCGACGCACGCCGGGCGTTCTGAATGAAATCGTGTCCACCACGCTCCTTGCTATACTGTTAAAAACAACAGCACACACACACACTCGGAAAACTATAACTGAACACCCCCATCCAGCTGATAAACCAAATGTGGGGGCGGGCGAGATGTCCATGGCAAAAGCGATTTGGTAACGAACAGTTCGGTGACAAGTGCGTTACAGCCAGGGCTACATCCTAGCAGGTCAAGGTGTGAAATTTGAATAATGAGAAGCAAGGCGCAAGTGGTGCAAGTAAAAGCAAATGCGATTTGGGCGTAAACGTTCAGGGGCTTCATGTCGCGCGGTGCACGAAATTCAATTGTCGCAAATCGCGTTGACGAGCGCCTGAATCTCAACTGATCCTGGACTCAAGTCTCTGGCAAAACGGCGCGCGATGATAATCTGGATACGCATTAAGCTAACATTCGGTGGCGGGCGCCAGCTTGTGTCTTCCTTACACAATATGTTTGTTGGTGCATCGCGTGTGCATAGGCATGCGGTCGCTGCTCACACACTCTGCGGAAACACTTGCAAAGTTCGAAGGGTTTCTACTTTGATCACTTTGATGTCTCCTCGTCGTGCCTTCTCTTGTAACAGAAGCTGACAAACTCCAGTGTGCCTGACTTCTCCTAGTCCCTGCCTGATGGCAATTGCAATCTCTGCGCTGGCATCGCTCTTGAACGAGATGCCACAATCAACATCGAAATATTTGAGAACTGTTGGTCGTCCAAAATCTACTGCGCCGCCTTTCACCATGCCGTGACCGTCTGTTTCTGCCAAAGAGAACGCCACCACACTCGGAGTTAAACTCCAAGGCATAAGCACATGTGGCCTCCACATTATTGTTCCTCTGCTTGTTGACTTACGCGCTTTCTTGCAACCGACAGAGTCGGTGCCAGTCCATGCGGTTAACTCCTTGGGGCCTTCTTCTGATGCCCGCACCTGTCGTGGTTGTTGAGGCACTTGCCCAGTTATGTGAGGCTCCTCGACTGAGACTTGTATATGCGAGCGGTCTTGCGCTCGATAGTTCGCCCTGGTTGGGGCTTCTCATCTCCATGTTCGCAAGAGAGCTTCTCACAGGGCATCTCGCATCTCACTTCGTACTGCTCCAGGCCTAGCTCTCCAGCCGGTATCCCAGCGCGCCTTTGATCGGGCGCATGCCATCCAGGCGTTGGGTATCCGGGTTGGCTTTATGTCTATTGGTCTGGGTCCTGATTTGCCACGGGATCTCACTTCGAATGTCTCATGCATTTCTCCCTCGAACCAGTCGAAGTCAATGCCATTGCCCAGTAAAAGTAAGATCGCCCTTCGTGTGCGGCTAGTCCGCCTTGCCATGTTTTAACGCATGTGGTGATGCTGTCCCATTGCCAAACCAAGATTACGTGCAAAAACCACGTGGCAACCTTCCGAAGCTGACTGCGTCTCGAATGCCGGGCACGGAGTTCAATCGATTTCCGCGAATGCCCGCTTCGCGATCTGCCTCGGGTAACCTGCTGAAGTTGTTCTTGCTTGCCTCGGCGTGACAATATTCCCGTCTAGCGTCTCCAAGCGCGAAGCGTGGCCCTTTCTCGCGTCCCCCGCGATTGTGTCCCATCCCTTCGGTGACAACCATCGAGAATCGCAGTTTTGGGCTTCCAATGGAAACGCGGCTGCACAGATGTTCTTTTCTGTGGAGTTGGACTTGGCTTGCTGGGCCGCAAGCCGGGATCGGTGCTCGGGATTGGCCTCGCCCTCGTTTTTTGTTGTTGATGCTTTGTTTTAGTGTTCTATTTATTTATTTATGTGTAAACAATAGTGTTATACATAACACAAAGAACAATTTATCGGCCCACCTCGTGCCGATGAGGGCATGCCCGTGGGCGATCAGCATTCCTCTTCGCTTCGTCTCTCGTGGACCTCGGGCCCCCGAAGTTGCCCCGCCCCCTCCCCCCGAGCCTCGTCGCGTGAGTTCTGGGCGGAGCTCACTTCCAGGCGCGTCATCCCGCGCCTGTGCTTTTCCATGTCCACGATGGACTACGCATATATCACCTCTGGTAACTGGCCGCGCCGCATCAACGCCCCCGCATTCCTCGCGCGCCCCTGGAACCTGTAACCGCATTTGGTTTGAGCGCGCCGCGCAGATCCTCTGGGGGGGCTGGGTGTCCGGGGTAACTCGGCAAGTGAATTTAGCGGCGATGTTGCGCGCTCTTCCTCTGCGTTCCCCCCATCCGGCCCTCTTCTCAAATCTCGCTGGCCCCCCTGTCCTCGGGTGCCTGGCTGGCGCTCGGGTCCCAGGCAACTCTGAGCAGGCGCGCGCTCCATGTTGGTCCTGCATATCCTGGAGGCGCGAGACGAGACGCGCCCTCGTCATTTCTGACCCAGAAACACGCGAGCCCATTTTTTGGTTCGTGCCTGATCTCGTTACTTCCCATTCCATCGTCTTCCTCGCTCCGCCCGACATCGGGGTCGAAGGCCCCGAAGAGGCGCTCGGTCAGCGGCCGTTCTGGTCGGCCATGTCCTCGAATATAGCTCGGAAGAATCGGTCTGGATCTGCCGCTGATCTCGCCGTTCTGCCTTCTATGGTTAGCTCGATATGTCGGCGCTGACCAAGACATATCGCGAAGGGGGGCCTTTTTCGATGCATGGGGCTGTTGGTCATGAACCGCGTGGGTTTCCGCGTAATCACCCCCCCTCCTCCCGCCGCCTGCCCCGGGTCATGGCAGCGCGCAGCGCCATCGAATGTCGACGCGCCTTCGCGCTGCGACGTTCTCTGCGCTGGCGGCGCGGTCCAGCTCGAGGCCGCCGCGGGGTTCCATCCGCGCGCGACCCGTTGCGTCTCTGGATCCCGCGCGGTTCCAGCGCGAACGCGAGGTGCTTGGTCCCGCGATCGAACATTTCCCCCACCTGGTTTGTAGGCCCCAGAAACATGTGACAGCGCATTCTGCCGCGTAACCTCGCTGCCCTCCTCGTATCATTGACCTGTCTGATCGCGCCCAGAACGGGGATGGGCGACCATTCCGCAATTTCGGCGTCAAACCCCATCGCGTTAAGCCCGGTGCGTGCATCGCCCGTGCCCGTGCCCGCATTGCCTGGCCCTGCGTCTTCATTCCCGGGATCGCTGTCGGGCCCCTCCCTGACTTCGACCCGGGTCTCGCGCCCGGCATGTCCTCGTCCTCATCCTCTTCCTCTCCGACTTCTCCTGTCCCTGTCATCATCTTCAGGTTCCTGCGCCTTCCTCGCCGCCGCCGCTAACATTGGCGGAATAACGTTCGCTGGTCGCGCGTCGTCATCCTCCAAAGAAAACGTGGAACTTAGTCCATCCTGTCCATGGCCCGCGTAACCCTCTTACGCCTATGTCTTCCCAGTCGTCGGTCATGTCCTCCATCTCACTGGGTGCCTTGCTAGATTGCGCGCGTTCGTCTTGCGTCGTCTAACTTTTATTTCTTGAGGGTTTCGCTCCATTGTCTCTAGGCGCGTGCATTTTGGTTCTTGGGTCCCAGAGTCGTAGAATGGCTGGCCCGTCTCTAAGTGCCATGTTTTCGATCAGAGGGTCCTCCCTATTCTCCATCTGGAACTCCCTTGCTTCGTCCTCATCCGAGCTGCTGCTTGTTTCTTTGATGTTCGGGTCGTTCTGTCCTCCGAGCCACTCGATCACGCGTTCTCGATTTTCCGCGCCATGAGGTTCGCAGGTGGCGGCTCCTCTGGCTATGGCTTTGCGCCCGGAGCATCCCGGAGAAGGTCGCGTGGCCGTGCGCTACTACTTCTTCACCGCGGCTCTCCAGTCCCTCAACGGCCCGGCATCTGCCGCTAAACCGCGGCGTGCAACTGCCATCGGCAATGAGATCACTCTGGTATTAACCTCTGTTCCAAGCACGTCTGGGTCTGGTTACAAGAATAAGCCTGTCGAGTTGTTAACCGCGTTCGCGTGCCACTTCTCCCCGTCGCTCCCCTCCTGCCGGAAACCGTGACATTTGACGGCGCCCTCTAGAGTGCCCGCGATGAACTCTTGGCTTGTTCCATGCATCCCCAGAAATGCACCGCGCCTCCGCCTTGATACGAGGTCTCTGCCTCATTTTGTCGGCGGGGTCCTCAATCGCATGGCGCATTCTCCAAACTCGGGCAACGGTTTGTGGAATGTCCGCCCTCGGCGCTTCTCGCGAGCTGTCTGGCCATCGGCGTCGATCGTGAATCCGTCGATGGTAGAAGGCGCAGATGCAGCGGCCAGGGTATGAGGGCATGCTTTTCACCCACAGCAATTTTGCATTTGCCGTCCAAAGCATGCTGTCATATCCCACTTCGGCATTGTACTGTTCTGATATCCCCTTCAACTTCACCATTGGCTTGGAGGTCTCCGACAGGACTAACTTCTCCTCCTGCGTCGAGGTCGCGCGAGGTTGTGCGGCTTCCTTGAGTGCTCTCATGGTTGACCCCCCATCGCAGACGAAGAATGCTGTTCTGTGGCTCCGTGCACTTGTCGCGTGCAACTCAGCTCCGGGTTCGCGTTGTACCCTTGCAGTGCAAGGCGACACTTGGGCCCCCTCTGCCCTCCGCGCTGTCTCCTCTCTCTTCGCGCTTAGCTTCGTGTAGTCGACTGAGATCACCGGCATACCTTGCCCCGGCATCCATGGAATGTTCCCGCGTAATCTCCCCCCGGCTCTTCCTTCGACGCTCCGGTGGCGCCGGCTTCGGGGGTGCAATGAGTTTTACTATGCAACTGAACTTTTGTTTGCTGAGTCTTAGATTGCGCGTGATCCGTCTAAGCGCCTCGCCTCCTCGTCTGCAACCGTGCCCTCCGCGTCGCTTCGCTCGCAGCCCCCGCTCGCGTCGCCCCCCTCCAGATTCCTGGTGGCTGGATTTCGACTGGCGCCCGCGGGCCCCCTCGGACTCAGTGGAACAAGTCTGCAGAGGGAGTTCCCTGCCCGACTTCCGCAGGAGATCTCTCATCACAAATTTCCTAGACTTTCTATCCTGGCCAGCGACGGCTTTGGGGTCGCCCGTCATTGTCCCGATTAAACGCCATGCGATCTCCTGCCCCTACCAGTCCGCGCGCAGACCCGAACGCCTTGCTGCCTTCTCCAGCGCCAGCTACTCGGATGGGCATGCTCACCGTGGGCCCCTCCTTGTTTTTGAAACGCAGGAAAACTCGTTGTCCGTGACTCCTCGTGACTGACCCATCGGCAGCGCTGTAACGATTGCCGCTCCTGGAGGCCTCCGTGGCCCTGGCGGGGAAGTTGTTTCCCATGTTCGGAGGCCCAACCTTATCGCGGGCTCCTGAGTCTACGGTGGGAACAAGTGTCTCCGTGCCGCTCTCCTGGCCCCTGCTGGTTCCTTCCATCTCCGCTGGCCGCTCGGCGCACTTTTGCGTCGTGCTCATCTCCTTCTTGATGCGCCCTGTGATCCAGTTGCCCTGATTGGTGCCGTGGCCGCAGTAAGCGCTGCGCTCGCGTGGTGCGTTTCTCGTGCTGATCCCTAACCTCGCCCCCTTGTTTCTTCTTTTTGTTTCCCTGCGCCTTGTCCTCCACTCGCCCCCCTGTCCTCCACTCCTGTGGCGCGGCGTTGCCGGGGACTCCACCTGCGTCAGTGGCCTCGCCCATTGCGACGCTGTAGCATCCCGGTCCAGGAAGGGGGCGGCCTAACGTCTGCATGGGTTCTCGCGCGCCTCTTGCCTCCCTTGGAGCTGGTGCGACCTCGTTGGCGTTCTTGGGGCAGCGGGCTGCGATGTGACCTTATTCGCAGCATTTGTAACATTTATTTTCTCTGATCGGCGCTGAGTCCTCCCTTGCCTCCTCCTCTCCACCGTGGGGACTGGCTCCCTTGGTAACCTCCTGGGGGACCCCCTTGGTGGCCTCCGTTGACGCGGACCCCCCGGCAACCATTGGTGCTTTGATCCACGTGTGTGCCCCCCTGCCTGTGCCCCTTGGTAACCCTTGGCTCCTTCGTATTCCTCTTTTTCCACTTCCTTTTCCTTTCGTGGTTCGTTCCTTTCGTGGGGCTATGCCCATCTCCTCCGCACTTGCAACGCATTGACCCATTACCTTTGCCCTGTGCTTTGCCCACCCCGCTCTTGTCGACGGTCCAAGTCTACCAATTTCAGCTGTCGTCGTAATAGCCGAAGTCGTGTGTCGTGTATGCCTGCGCCCCAGCCACCCATGTGTTCATCGTAAACCTGGCCGATCTTCATAGAATTATTGTCTTGTGTGTGTGTGTGGGCGTCCAACCTGTTCTTCCTTTCCGATAATTCGCGCATGGTGAAAAGCTCTTGGTAGGTGTCGAGATTTAACGAATCTAGCGTCTTGAGACAATGCTGTTGCCAATCGCCGAACCAATCACCAGCGTTTGTCGTGATATTCTTCAACGCAGGAATCCTGCATGGTAGCGGTAACGAATATGCAGATCCGCACTTTTCCAGGGACTCTATCGATGCACTCAATTGCTCAAGCTGGGTCGCACCATCGCTTACCTTCTTTGGTTCTTCTAACTGCATGGCCAGGTGGATCTTGTGGGAAAGCGTGACTCCGGCAACGGCATAATTACATGTATATATATATATTGGCATGCCTTTCGGCCGTCGCATTTTATGTAAGTCCTTTCATTTTCCGAACGGCCCCGTCCTCTCCGGCTTGGCGTAGTCGTCATCATTCATCTCACATTGCCCTTTTGCGTCATCATCTTGCTTCTTGATGTGCGGCGTATCCGCTTAGAGTGCACCTGCCGTTCATCATCTTGATCAAGTCATCCTGTTCGTCGCCTCGTAGCGCTCTATCCGTGGTTTCGAAGTTGTTGTTCAACTGCTACAACGTTTTCCGATAACCGTGCTTCAGCTGGGCGGGGCGTTCAACAACTTCTCGCTCCATTCCCTTACGAGCTTCCTCCATTTCCATTCAACAACTTCAGCGATCTTGGTAACATGCTCAGAGGCGTTCGCTTGGCGTTAGAATTGTGTCCGGCCGTGTCCTTTCAAGTTGTTGAGCTGTTCCTCGCAATGTATGCTGCGGTTGATGACTGATCTCAAGAGCGCATTCACGTGGGGCTCATCCGCAACATGGTGGCTCCTTCGTGTCATTGTCAACCTTCATGGTGCCTAACGTAACGCTGCGCTCGAAGAGCAACCTCATCCATTCATGTTTGGCTTTGAGCGCTGTGCCAACATACCTGACATCTCCGTTTTCGCAATTGGCATCGCAAATCTCCGCGAATCGTACCGTGCTCAGAGTGTACCAGTTCCCTCTCGGGCATCGGGTCACGTCACATCGAAACCTGGGTCAACTGTACCAAGATTCGGCGGGGCCGTCGCGGCTGCCGCCGCGGCCATCGCAGGAAACCGAGTGATTCGCGGTGTTAGCCGCGCGCACTGGAATCCGTGAAGCGAACCACTGGCTACGCTACCATGAACATGCGATCGGATTTTTCTGGGAGGCGAACACCACATGAGCCAAACGGCGTTGGTCGACGCACGCTGGGCCGTCCTAGCCAATCGTGTCCGCTACGCTCCCTGCTATACTGCATGTACAATCTGCTCACCCAGTCGGAACGCTATTATCTATCACCACCTCCTCCTCCTCCTCCTCCTCCTCCTCCTCCTCCTCCTCCTCCTCCCCCTCCCCCTCCCCCCGCCCCCCTCTCCTCCCCCTCCTTCGCCTCCAGCGCCTCCTCCTCCTCCTCCTCCTCTTCCTCCTCCTCTTCCGCCTTCTCCTCCTCTTCCTCCTCCTCTTCCGCCTTCTCCTCCTCCTCCGCCTGCTCCTCCTCCCCCGCTGGCCTCTGCCCCTACGCTCCCTGGGGCACTGGGCGCGCTCCGTCGCACGCCTCGCAGGCGGGCAGCAGCGTGCTGTTCTCGAGGGTGCACAGGGGGCACACCCACGTCTCGCCCTCGTCCGGCGAGCAGCCACCACCCCAGACCCCCACGGGTCACTCAGAATCATGACAGGAAATTTTCGCCATTTTTGGCTTACTGGGCCTTTACCTGGCCTCGGGGCCGTCAAATAACACCTCAGGATAGGAAACCGGTCCCAGGGAGTGGGTGCAGACCTCTTGGGGGTCGACGTCAAGAAATAATCATGACGTCGGGGTTGGGACTGGGGGAGCTGTGGTCCTTTAGCCCCCCAGGGGTAGCCCCCCCGCATTGGCGATCTCTCGAGAAGGGAGTTGAAGCCGATGTTCCATTCCCCGTGCAATGTTTGGTCTCGTGTGCGCCTTCCTTAAGATGATCTCAGATGCTCCAAGATGGCTCAGATTTGCTGGCGCTGACCAAGCCGAAAAATGCACACGGCCGAGCGATGCCAAGCCCCAGGGGGATGTCAAGGGGCCGCAGCTCCCCCAGCTCTGGCTGCTCTGCCTCGGCGTCGACCGCGCCGCCCTCCGCGGCCCCTCGAGCGCCGATGCCACCGCTGAGCTCCGCGGGCAATGCCCCGCCCTGGCTGCCATCCTGGGCGGCGATGGCGGCAGCGGCAGCAGTGCTCGCGCCGGCGGGAGAGGCGGCGTTGGAGGGCGGAAGCGGCAGCGTACCTTCGGGTCCCCCAAAACCGCGTGGTGACCTCGGAATCCCCAACGACCTCACTGCGCGGTCTTGGGACCCTGGAGGCCCCAATCGCCTGGGACGTCCTCCGAGAACGACCAGTGTCCCAAAACCGTGCGGTGGCCCCGAATCTCCACTGATCTTGGAGGCGGTCAAGGGGTATGAACTGGCTGGGGTCTCGAAAGATCGTCCAGGAGGGGGGGATGAGGCCAAATCCGGTCAAAATCGGTCCCTGGACCCCTCCCAGGGTCCATCTGGTGTAATTTTTCACCTCGGATCAATGTTTCACGGTCTCTGGGCCCGAAAACGGCCCCTGGCGGCCGAACCATCTTGAAACCTTTCTGAACCTAGAGCTGAGCACTGACCCTCCGCTGCGCGCGGTGTGTCATCGCACCGTTTGGGGGGCCCTCGAGCGTGCCGCTCTGACTCGAGGCCGCGTCGCCGGACGGCGCCCTGGACTCCGAGCGCGGCGCGGCGGGTGCTCCGAGTGCCGCAGCCACGGCCGGTTCACGGTGCTCCCCGGGCTCGCCCAGACCTGGCCGCGCACCCCCATTTCGGGGAGACGTAAGACCCGGCCGGGTACGGGGGACTCGGAAATCCCCGACGAGGTCGTCAAAAAAATGACGAGGCCGAGCCTGCATTTTGACGAGGCCTCCCGCTGCAGACATCCCACAAAACGCCTCCTCGTCAAAATCCGAGTCGCGGTCGTCAAAAAACGATGGCGAACCCGAGTCCCGGCAAACCCGGGTCTTACGCTCCCCCGACCATTGTTGGCCTCCGTCGAGGCCGCGCTGCCCAGCGAGTCGGCTGCCGCGTCGCCGCCTTCGCGGCACCCCGCCGCGGCCGTCGCGCCGTCGCTGCTCGGCCGGGGCGTTGCGGCAGGGCTGCTCGGCGGGGCCTCCCCCGCGCCGCCCAGCGAGGCTTCCTCCGCGCGGCGCGGCGGGGGCGCCACGGCGGTGGGCCCCACGTTGGTGACGAGGGCGGGCGCCTGCTCGGGGTGCATCGGGGGCGCCGCGGTGGTCGCCGCGGTGGTCGCCGTCGCGTAGTGCGTCGTGCCCAACGGCGGGGCCCGTGTCGCTGAGTGCAGCATGGCAGGCGCTGGGCTCACACAGACGGCATCACGGGCGCCTGTGGTGACGTCATGCGTCGCGACGGGCTCGGCCGCCGCCGCCTGGCCCTGATGCGACTCGTCCCACTCGGTCTGTGTGCCGAGGCAAGCAACCGGCACGGCATGCGCTGGGGCCGCCGTGCCGTCCGCCACAAGGGCCTTTCCGACTAGCCACCTCCAGGGGAGCTGTGCTTTTTTATACCCTCCCTGGGGGAGCCAATCGCTCTGACGATCTCTCGAGAGGGATGTCGAAGCCGACGGGTCCCCCAGGGGGGCAGGGAGCACAGTTCCTCCAGCTGTGACTTGCCTGCGACGACCGCGGCCAGAATCGTATCAAAATCGGTCCCCAGAATCCTTCCTGGCGGGGTCAATCCTTGGTAAAGCCTCATCCCGAACCGACTTCTCACTGACGGCCCCAGGGCCCGAAGCGCGTCCCCAAAGGCCGAAAGTGGAGAAGAACCTCTTCGAAACTGGATCGATCGTCTGCCCCGCCTTTGCGGAGGCGTGCATCCCGTCCAACTTGTCGATGAGGGCCTCAAGTCGCTCCACCTCCTCGCCCCAGCTCGACTGCGCCGGTGCCTGCGCCGGCGGCGCGACTGCCGCCTCCAGCAATCGCATAACCTCGTCCGTCTCGCGCGAGATGGCGACGTGCACCTCACGAGCGACGATGAATTTTGATGATTCTAACATTTCGGGTGACGGTCGTTACCCAGGGGGGAGCTTGGGGCCCTGGGTAACAGTAACGCTTGGGCCTGTCAGGGCACGTCGGGGCGGGGGTGCGCTGCGATCGCCAAAAGTTCGCGCGCGAGCACAGCACGTGTGTGGGGTGGGTTCCAGTCCCCCTCTACGTACGATCGTCACTGCTACCCCGTGTGTGTGTGTGGTCCGCTCGGGGACTTTCTCCGCCTCATCGCTGCGCGCGAGGCCGCGACCGCCAAAAGTGTATGTGTGTGTGTGTGTGTGTTTGTGTGCGTGTGCGCGTGTACGCGTGTGTATATGTGTGTGGGTCGCGGCCGAGGAGCCCGCGCTGCGAGGCCGTGGATGTGGGTGTATATGTGTGTGTGTGTGTGTTTGTGTGTGTTCCCGCCCGCGAACACCCTCTTGAGGTCACTCTCGATCTGGCAGTCGACTTCAGACTGAAGGTCCGCCAGGCACTTCAGCTCGCGCTGCTTGCAGCGGACTATGTCCCTTTGCAGCATGATGGAGTGCGGATGCATGCGCGAGCCGCGCAGCCTGAGCAGGCCTTCCGCGATCTCGTCGAACGACAGGTCCCCCTTCTTGGATTCGTCGATGATCTCGAACATCTGGCGCCCCTCCAGGTCGGGGAGGATGTCCATCTGCTTGAACAGAGCCTTCGTGGTGTCCAGCTCGACCATTGCGCAGAACTCCTCGCAGTTCATCAAGGAGCTGTCATCTCTGTCGGCCTCGACGAAGATCGGGCGGAGCGCCTCGCGGGCCTCCTCGCACGCCTTCTGGTAGCACTCCAACTTTCTTGTCGGGTTTTCGTTATCATCATCGTCATCCGAGGTGGATGCCGCTACCAACAACTTTTCGCAGATGACTCCTGTGACCAAATTCATGAGGGCGAAGCTTGACAGGCAGACGAAAACGATGAAGTACACTGCCCACATGGGTTCTCCAGTTGCCTCCATCGTGTCGTCGGAAATATCTGGCCAAGCCTCGAGCGTCGCCAGCATGAAGTGCGTGAAGAGCCCGTACCCGACGGAGCCGAAGTACTGGTGCAGCTCTGGCACCTTGCCCAGCAAGATTACGCACAGAAGCGTGCCCAGGTAGATCAGCATCAGCAGCAGAACCATGGACCAGAAGACGGCGGACAGTGATCCAACAAGGCCCATGAACAGCAGCTTGAGCTCCCTGCAGACGGAGATGGCGCGAATGATGCGCACAAGCCGCAGGAGCCGAAACAGCCGCATCGGGATCGCGGTCGCCACGATCGAATCAATCCCGGTGGCCTTGAAGATCACCTCCAGGGCGCCCAAGAACACGATGATCGTGTCAAACGCACCAATCTTGGTGATGCAGTATCGCCATGAGTCCACCCTGATGCGCAGCGCCAATTCGACTATGAAGGCCAGCACGAAGAGACCCTGAAACACCTCCAGGAACACCGCCAGGCCAGCGGAGACGTGATAAGGCACCACCTGGATCTGCACGTCGACGCCTGTGAGGATGGCGTACGCGAGTATCAGGACGCCGAAGAAGAGGTCCGCCTGGGTCGTCTTGATCCACGGCACCTCCTTGTCCTTGTCCCTGTAGCTCTCCTGCAACTGCCTCAGCCTCTGCAAGACCACGGAGCCGCTCTCCAATCTTCTGTTCTGCGCCTCGGTGCCGATCCACTTGCCGGGCGTGCCGACGAGGAAATCGCTCCCCAAAGACCCAAAAGACCTTGGCACGAATGAATGAAGGGGCCCCAGGACACACAAATAAATACACACAAATAAACACATTCCCCATATTTCCCCATATTTTCCAGGTTTCTGTCTTCCCCCCCCCACTTCCCATCTTTTCCCATCTTTTCCTGGGGATCGACGATTCATTGTGTCTGTGTGCTTTCTCCCCTCCTGAGTGAAAGGCATCCTGGTGGAAGCGGATCCTGAACCCCGCGGAGTTTCGTTTTTTCCTCAAAATCACTCTCTCATCCTGAACCGTTTTTTTATTGTCCAGGGGCTCTGGGAGGGCCCCGGGAGTCCGGAAACGGAGGACACAAAAACAGGAGGAGCCCTTTCCTCAGGACCCCTTCCCGACTTTCGGGAAACCCTGGTCCGCCCGGTCGAGTAACGGTTTCGCCTAAGACTTCCTGGCTCTGGGAGGGGCCCCGAGAGTCCGGAAACGGAGAAAAAAACCAGGAGCCCTTTCCTCAGGATCCCTTCCCAACTTTCCGGAAACCCTGGTCCGCCCGGTCGAGTAACGGTTTCGCCTGAGACTCCCTGGCTGGTTATTCAAGAATCGAGCTCCCACCTCGAGGCCAAGTACATTTTTGGTCGGGGGGGTAGTATAATGTCGGGGCCCACCAAAGGGGGGGCGGACCCTGAGGGGGGGGGACGAGTTCGATCCGCTGGTGCATCGAATTTCCGAAAAACGATGCCCCCACGCGCGCTCCGATTACTGACGCCTCTGAGGGCTCCGGCGGCGGCCGGAGACCTCGCTTGGCATCGTTTTTCTGCGGCTCGATGCGCCAACGGTTGGCGGCGCGCACAAAGGGATGGAGGGATGGACGAGGGCTCCTTAGAAGGAGCCTGCTTCCTAGAAGGCGCCGGCCTTGCATCTATAGAGAAGGCCCGCGCCTTCTAAGAAGCAGGGGTGCTTCTGAGAAGCCCTCCCCACTCCCCCCACCCCTCTCTGAGCGTGGCGGAAACGAACCGAACTCACCCTTCCCCTGAGGAGGAGGAGGAGGAGGAGGGGGAGGAGGAGGAGGAGGAGGGGAGGAGGAGGAGGAGGAGGAGGAGAAGGGGGGGGAGGAGGGGGAGGAGGAGGAGGAGGGGGAGGAGGAGGAGGGGGAGGAGGAGGAGGAGGAGGAGGAGGTCAGCTCTGTACACGGCGTCTTCGCCTCGGCGGCTGTCGGCGTCTGCGGCCCTCTCTTCCGCCCGCGGGGCCCAGAGGCCCCGTCCCGCCCTTCCCCGGGGTCCCCACGGACACCCTGTCGTCCCCGGTGCGCTTGTGCTGGCCCCAAGGCTTACAGTCGGCCTTGCTTGGACAGGACACGCGAGAGGACACAGAACCCTTCCGACCGAGGGCCACATCGCCATAGGGGTGCGAGAAGGCACGTGTCGCGAGGCACAGGACACAAGGGTACCCTTGAGCTGGCAGGGCCGACCTACTAATCTGGGCCGACTGTATGTTGCTCCCATCGTACTCAAGGACCACATCCCAGAAACAGGTTCGAGCACCCGTGGAAGTGTTGAAAGAGTGTCGAAACAGTGTCGAAACGGTGTCGGGCGAGTGTCTCCCAGGGCCCGACACATGGAAACCCTCGAGTTTCGGTATTTTTGTCTGGTGCTCGAAATTCTGTCTGGTGATCAAGGCTAAAGTAGGTTGGAACATCATAACCCAAGATCCGAAAACTGCCCCTGGAATCCAGACTGTGGACAAAACGCCGGGGTGAAAATTCAATTGGGGAAACCACAAGGTACCAATACCACTATTCCCCGGACCTCTCCCGTGGTGCGTTCTGACTAGAATTTCGCGGCGAATCCAGCGATGGCGACGATGACCTCCCAGGAGGCTCAAAAAGGGGAAAACGAGGGATGGGTAGCGGTATGGGTACGTTTTCCTCCTCCGAGAAATCTGGGATTCCTTCGTGCCGAATAGCCTCAGCGAGCCGACGCTGCCGCCGGTGTCGTTGGAGCTCTCGGAGGAGCCCTGCAAGCGGCCAGCAGCGACGAGCGCCTCCTGCTCCTCCTGGGAAGGACGCTATTTATACTGAGCATCATTGATTCGACCCCTATCCCCTATCCCCAACGGCGTGGGGTGGGCCCCATTGGCCGATTAACCCCGGTAGATGGGGATATAGGCCGTTTCCTCCGGGTGTTGAGGGGTATCTGTCCCCAACTGGGGGGTTGAGAGATGGTGGGGGTCTGGATGGGGATGGGGATGGGAGTATGAGTCGGTTGAACGATACTGAGCTACACCAGCTCGGGCGGACCGATCAAATACGCCCCTTCGCCTAACTAGGACGGCGTGCGCACCGATGCTGGTCCGCAAGACAGGCCTGGGCACGATCGGCGTCGGGGCAATACCCGGGCATCCGATGCGCGTCTGGATTTTTCCCATGCGGGGTCCCCGGAGGCCCCGGCCCTTCCCCTGCAGGGCTGGTTTTGCCTTGTCTGTGTGTTCGAGTGAAGGGCTTTTGTCTTTGTTTTGTTTCGTTATGTTGCCTTTGCTTTTTTTTTTTTTTTTGTTTTTCCCCCCTGCAGGGCTTCCCCTGAAGCGCTGACTCCCAGGCAGCAGGCGGGGGCCGAACGAGGCCCTACAGCTACGAGCGAGCGGGCGCCACGGACAAACACCACGGCGGGGGGACCGCGACTGCAGGGCCGGCTTGAGCCCTGCTGCTTCGGAGACGCACTTTTGGACGCCCGAAATGGGTACGGAAAGAATGGGTACAATGCCCAACAACAAATGCTGTCCCAAACCGACAGCGGCCGCTGTTGGGCGGGCGGCCTTCTGCCTCGAATGGGCACAGGCCGCGGCGGCATGGACAGCGAGTCCTGTCCAAAATGAGCCAGATCCGCTGTTGGGCATTGTACCCATTCTTTCCGTGCCCATTTCGTTCGTGCAGTGCTGAAGGGGCCCCAGGACACACAAATAAATACACACAAATAAAAGGATCCCCCATATTTTCCCATATTTTCTGGGTTTCTGTCTTCCCCCCCACTTCCAATATTTTCCCATATTTTCTGGGAAATCGCCGATTAATTGTGTCTGTGTGTTTTTTCCTCTCCTGAAGAGCACTGGTCCGGGCCGGCCAGGGCCCCGTCGCGAAGCCGGTCCGGCCACGCAGCAGCTCGCAAGCCCCCCGGGGGGCCGGCAGGGGGGGCGGAGTGGGAAGCGGCCCCCCCCGGGGGGTCGGCCTGAGGACATGGGCTGACCCCCCTTGGGATGCGCAACTGCTGGGAGGTCTTCGTCGGAGAGACTATTAAGGAAGATTGAGCCCCAAATTGGGGGGATCTTGTGCCCCAGCGGGCCGCGGATCAAGCGGGACTAAGCCGGACTCAGCGGGATCGAGCGGGATCAAACTGGATTGGATTGAGCGGGATCCAGCCGGATTAACCTGGATTTCGGACCAGGGCAAAATCAGAATCTGACCTCCCAGGAGTTGCATCCGAACACCGGGTAGCGCTGACCCCCGATCTGTCCTTGCCTGGGGGCCTGGGGAAAGCTCCGGGGAACCGACGACTGGCAACAGCATGCCGTCGTGACCCGAGGGCGACGCGGGACGTCGGGTCATAACTCGGTTCTCCAGCGCCGTTCAAGACGATCTGGCACCCCCAGGACGCCCTCGACGGAGCGCAGCCGCTGGAACGCATCTCGCGGCTGGAAAGCCGCCGAGGACAATCGAACACGGCAGAAAACTCAAAAAATTCGGACCTCGAAGCACATGGGAACCGACACGAGCATGCCTGGGGCCATCCTCGAGCTGAAATTTTTAACGGCGGCATGGGAGCAGTGTGCAAGACTGCAGCAGCCAATAATTCATTCATGGACTCACCACGCGTTGAGCGGAGGGCCACCTCGGATGACACCAACACCTCACCCGACACATGACTGCGGTCGGAAGATCAGATGCAAGGAGAGCTCGTCGCTACAATGCCCCCGCGGCGGGGGGGTCTGCCTCGTACCCTGGCGGCCGTGCGTCACGACGGTGCCGCTCGCCTTCGCGGGCGGTCATGCGCTGAAGCGGCGGGAGGCCCTAAATCTCTCGGCGGTGTCACGGGCCCAATCTTGCACCCTGAATGCTTACTCTCTTTACGTATGGTCTATTCGAAAGTAAAAATAACAACTGATGTAGCATTGCCCCTGCCTGCTGGACTTGCTGAAGGCGGGGGGTGAATCAGAGAGCTTGGTTCGGTGAGGCAGGCGGGGAGGAAGGAGAGGGAAGTCCACTACGGTGCAGAGGTACAACAGAACGAATACCGTGGCAAGATCATACGAATACGAATTCGGCGGCCTCCGCGTCTGTGGTGATGTCCTGGGCATCATCCGCATCATCAGCGCGAGGCTCGCATTCGGGATCTGGTACTGCCACGAGAGCTGGTGTCTGTGCTGTCGTCGAAGCTAGGATCGTCGCGCCACGCGTAAACACTATGTGGCGGTCTCCCGAAAATAATCCAGCCAAATCAGAATCCCCCCTCTAGCCAACCTGATGGGGCGGGGCCCACGTGGTACTGGGATCGGCCCTTGAGTCCTGGGGCCGTCGATCACTCACCTGCGGTCTGGGCGATACTTCGCGCCCATCGCCAACTTGGCGACGTTCGGGCAGTGAGTCCTCTACCCTGATGGCCGAGTTTTCCTGGCAACAAGTCGATGTCGATCGTCAGTTCCGCGGCGGTGCCCGCTGGCTGGCGCTCCTCGACGTGTCGCGCGGTCTGGGCGCGGGCCATTTTTCCGGCCTCGCGCGCGGCAAGGCCCTCGAGCATCGACGGGGCCAAGGCGGAGGTCGGATGCCCCAGGTTCTTGAGCGCCCCCTTGCTCGCTTCTGCGCGGTAGCGTCTGGTCCTCGTCGCGAAGCCCTCCAGCTCGTCGGAGATGTGGGCGAGGAGCCGGCGGCTGACGTCCACTGTCCCTGCGCCCGCCGCTCAGCACATGGTCATCCGAATAGTGTGGGTGCGTATTTTGTTGCGTCAAGGTCATCTGAGCCGTGCGAACCGTCTGCGTAATCCTGTCTTTGTTTGTCCAGGACTTGTTCGCGTTGCCCTCGGTGAGCTCGTCGGCCTGCTCGGCGACGTGCGCGTCGAGGCTCGCCTTGCACCTCTTCGGTTTCCGCTGCCGCAATTGGCTAATCTTGGCTGCGGTGTTCTCCTTCTGGGAGGGGACTAACCGCTGCCTGATCCTCGCTCTCGGTGCTGTCTTCCGTCGCTGTGCTGGTGGCTCGCTGTCCTTGCCATCGTTGGTCGGGGGCGGTGGCGGGCCTCTCCGCGCTGCTCCGTCTTTCGGTGCCGGTGCCGATGCCTCCGCTTCGTCCGCCAACCTCGCGCGCTGCGAGCTGTCGCGCCGCCTCGTCACGGCGAGCGCCGCCGATGGAGGAGCCCTTGCTGCCGAACGCGTGGTAATCCCAAGCTCCATTTTTTCAGTGCGCTCGCGGTTGGCGACCTTCGGGCGCGCGATGCGCTGGCGGCTCAAGCGATGCCCAGCCATAGATCAGCAGCAAGTCGCTCTTAGCGTCGACGGCGTGCTGTATCTTCTGGCTTTCGGGCTGGCGCTGATAGGTAGGTGGCGCCAGCCGCTCAGCCACCCGTTCAGAGCGCGGTGGGATCTTGTGCCAGGGGCCACCCGGCGACGGCAGGATGCGCGCGTTCGCACATGTTCGCCAGGCTTCATAATGACCTCGTTGGCAGTCAGAGGGCGCCCAATCAATGCGGGCAGCGCCCACGCGCGCGCGCGGCGCGCGGTCGATCCGTCTTTGTTGACAGGGTCGGCTCTGATGGCGTTGGCAATAGCGAACGGAACCATGCACTTCTCACGTGCCAGGCGCGCGTCGTCGATAGTGATTGTAGATGATAGAAACGGCGCGGCATGTCCTGAGAGCGCCGCGCATGTCAGGTGCCGGACGCTCGCGGAACTGCTCGGCGCGCCCCGATGTTGCAAACAAGCGAAATGGGGTCTTCAGGGTGGCTGTCGGGGTCCCCCAGAGGCCCATTCGATGGCCTGCGCTGTAAGTGTTCTGGCGGGGCCCAAGACTGCCATGCGTGAGCATGCCGAAGTTCGCCAAGTTCCATCTTCTGGAATGCCTCCAGCACTTCTGGACTCGCGAATAGCTCTAGGATG
Source organism: Prorocentrum cordatum (assembly GCA_963575745.1). Taxonomy (NCBI): domain Eukaryota; class Dinophyceae; order Prorocentrales; family Prorocentraceae; genus Prorocentrum; species Prorocentrum cordatum. The sequence goes on along the minus strand of CAUYUJ010003147.1, from coordinate 157,900 downwards.
CTTCCACACATGTCTCAGATCTCGTTTAGGTGGTTGGCGATGGGAGCTGCAGAGGCACTCTGGAGGTCGATGGGGGCGGCATTGGGGGTCCAATTGGCCGGCGCCGTGGGGGCATGCGCGGGGTGGCTTTGATCTTCGACTTGATCATCAATCTGGCAGCGTCCAAAGAATCCAGCAGCACGTTGGTAATGATGCTTCTTTGCTTGGGGTCTGCAACCGCATGGGTCCTTTAGCGCGCGCGTCCAAAGATGTCGGGGCGATGCTCCAGGCGATGACTGACTCTTGTGTCGTAAGTGACGAGTAACCACCGTCGGCGTAGATCGATCGTGCTTCCCGGGGTGACATTCGACGCGTACTTTTGCGCAGCAGTCAAATCAATGTGGACATTTTCTGTTCGCGCGAGGGCCGGTGACTACAGGCCCGACCGCGCTCGGCTTGCAATGTCCACGGGGAAGACGATCTCTCGCAACGTCTGGGCGCGGACAACGTCCAAAAATCGGTCAGCCATGTCCAGCCGAAGGGCTCCCGGGAATTGCGTTTGTCCATGTGATCGTTGAGGCGCAATTCAATGATGCAGGCGCCGCTGAGCTCATATCTGGATTTTTTCGTGGCGGCGCCGGTGGGCAGATGGGCCAGTGCCATTCTTGAGCGCGGCCACCTTTCTTGAGCTCGGAGTTGGGGATGGGCGCGCCGACGCAACCTATAGGCGTCGCCTGGCGCGGCGCGCCGTCGGGAAAGATGGATATGCGAAAGATGTCGTGGGCGAAAGTGCCCATGCAGGTAATGGGGTCACCAGCGCTAGGGTTGAATGCTGTCATGCCGCCGCCGAGGATGTCGGTGGGCCCCTGGCCCCGCTCGCCAATGAGCGGGTGGGGCGATTCCATCCATGGGTCTGGCTCGTAGACGTCGCCCACGTGGCCTCCGCTCTGAAGGCTTAGTCCCAAGATGACGTCGCTGAGTCGATGCGCGCTTGGCTTCCTCGCGGGGTCGCGACGACATGTATTCGCAACGCTGGTCGTCGGTGCCGGCGCGGTGGGCGGCGAGCGGTCGCTCCATAAAGCCAGAGCCGAAGGCGTTCCTCGCGTCGTAGCTCTTGACAGGGTAGGTAGCGCGGGCCATGCGGAGCCTGTGGATTGCGCTTCGCGTCTGCGGGCGCGGGCGCAGGGCGGCGGATTGCGCGCGCCGCCGGAACCGACCAATCCGCCGCGGACGTAGAGCCGCCAGAAGGGGAAGCAGGCGTGCAACATTGAACTGGATCGCCGCGTGTTTCTGTACCCATTTTCCTGGTGGCCACTTTCTGAATAGTGTGTGATTGAGCCGTGAGTTCGGCTGAATCACAGACGCGCGCAAGCGCGTGCATGGACACCAGCGTGGGCGCCTGGCAACGATGGTCACCGAGGTTGAGCCGTCGTTGATCAATCAAGTCTCCGGGCATGGCGGCAGATTCCTCCAACTTCATCGTCGTCTCCATCGTCTCGCGCCGCGTGTCCTCGTAGTGGGTCGGGGCGCATCCGAGCCTGCTGCGTGGTCATCCAGGCCGGCCAAGGTAATTCGGTGGACCATGACCAGGTCGGCGAATATTTCAAATGCTGGTTGGTCCAGAGGAGTTTGGCCATAGCGTCGACATCCTCCGCTGCCAATGTACGAGATTCTCGCGCGGGGTCCACTCTGAACTCGCCGGTGAAATGAGCGGCTCTAGGTCGCATGTCTGTCGGAAGGCCAAGGGGCCGCGCTTCCTGGGGCCGGCGTGTGCGCCTGCTCGACATCGGCCGGAAAGATCGCGCGCGTGACCGGCGTCCGCAAGCTGTCCGTCTAGAGAGTAGTTCGGCTAGGCACTCTTCATTTTGCCATGTTCGCGCCATTTGCGTGAAATTTATTTGAAATCAACCATGCCTCGTGCGTGCACTTGAACTCGTTCGCGCAATAGGTACCGGCGTCTTTTTTTCTGCGCCGCTTTGAGCCATTCAACGCGGCCTCCGTGTCGCGAGTAGTATGGTAGAGCGGCGCGGCGTAGGTAGGCGGCGAGGGCGGCGCGTCGGTCAGGGACTTGATCATGCTGTAGTGCTCATATATTATGTCGACCAGTCTGCAGTACATTGTATAAGTATCGGGTCTCGCCGCGATGCGTGTCTAGTCCCATCTTGGAGAATGATTTGTTGGCGCTGCGGTCGGGCAGGCAGCCTTGATACGAGTCATCGTTGGACTGTGGGGATGTGGTCTTTCATGTGAGGTAATGCCCGTAGTCTTCGATGCAATCTCGAGCACAACTTCAGTTTAGTCACGATGCGGGCGGCATCCGTCGGGCCGAGCCAATCGCCGATTCGATTCTGATCGCCGCCGTCCTGGAACAGAAAGAAACGGCGCCCGTGTTCCAAAACGTGTCGAACGCTGTTGAACGTGTATGGCTGCACCCACGGTTGTTTCTGGAACCGCTTTTTGTGGTCCGACGTTGCCGTCTGTACGCAATGCCGGATGCCGTCTGCCGAGTCCCTGATTCAGGTCGCCAAAGAATAAATCTATTTTGCGTGGCGAGCATGAGTTGATTTCTGTACGTATCCACTGCCAAATTACACTGATCCTCCACGTCCTTGGGAGCCGTGTGGGCGGGGACGCAATACATATCATGTGGCGAAGATGAAAATGTAAAGATTGTTGACGGACATCCGCATGCTGATGCCCTGAATGGTGAACGTCCCCCGCCCCAATGTACCCAAAACATGGTGTCGAGTCTTCTCGACTGTGTGATCGGTTGGCGATGTGTCGGACATGCGTCGCAGGGAAGAGTCGGCCAGATTGCTATGAGCAAGCGTATCCGATGGCCTCCGTTCCACCCGATGAACTTGACGATCTCGGTGGGGACGTGGGTGTCCCTGGGCACGCTGTCCTGCTGCCGCTGCCCTCCTGCGATCTGGTCTCCTCGCCGTTGCCCGTGCGCTGCGCCTCCCCCGCGGCGCACATGGAGCGTCCGGCCACGGGTTGGCACCACGGGTCAGCACCATGGCGAGCGAAGGCGGGTAGGAAGTGGGAGGCCTCTTCCCACGCGGGGTTCGAGCCGCCGATGGCCTGAAGGCTACCATCTCGTCCTGGATCAGTTCTTCATGCTTTCGGGGTTGGATTTGCGGGCCTGGAGGCAGACATCGAGGAACTGCGCCCAGATTGAGAATGCAACAGGAAACATACCCCCGAACACGGCCAAACAAAAAACTCCTGTCGTGATGTTTTCATGCGGCGGCGAGCCCAGGGAGGAAGTGAGAAAGGGGCGAACCTCGTTTTCAGAAGGCCTTCTAATAGAAATCTTCTGAGCCTTCTCCGAAGGCGCAGGGGACTTCTCAGAAGGCTGGATGCTTTTGAGAAGTCCCGCCCCCTTCTGAGAAAGCCTCCTCCTTCTCACTTCCCCCACACGCTCGCCGCCGCATCTGGTTTCGGGGTCATAACTCAGGTCTCCGAGGGCCGTTTGCGACGATCCGGCCCCCCCCGGAACGCCCTCGGCGAGGCGCAGCTGCTGTCAAGCATCCCGAGGCTGGGGAACCGCCGAGGACCGACGAAAACGCCCGAAAACCTCGAACCTGGAGCCTCGAATCCGAAACTTCCCCTCCTCCCTCCCCCTCGCCCGCCGCCGAAACAACCCTCCCGTTGTCTTCCTCCCGCGGCGCCACGCGGGCGCCGTCTGCCGACGGCTCGGCCGCCGCCACCGCGGCTCCGGCGCCGGCCCCGCCGCTGCGATCCTTGTGGGCGTGAGTCGAGGGCTGCATGGTGGCAACGACGACGCCGACGACAAGGGCGACAACGACGACGACGACGACGACGGCGACGACGACGACGCCGACGATGACGTCGACGTCGACGACGACGACGACGGTGGCGGCGGCGACGGCGACGGCGACGGCGACGGCGGCGACGGCGACCGCCGCTCGGAGGCCCCGGGAGCGAGGCCCGAAGGCCCAGAGGCCCACTGGCGGCAGCCCAGAGGCCCGCCGACGGCCTTCGCAGGCCCCCGGAGGCCCGAGCGCGTCGGCGGCGGCGGCGACGAGGGGGCCCCCGTGTAGCCGACGGAGCCCCCGTGGAGTCGACGGAGAGGAGGAGGGGGGGGAGGAGGAGGAGGGGGAGGAGGAGGAGGAGGAGGAGGAGCACGAGGAGGAGGAGGAGGAGGAGGAGGAGGAGGAGGAGGAGGAGGAGGAGGAGCAAGGGGAGGAGGAGGAGGAGGAGGAGCAGACAGCGGCGGCGGCGACCCACGGCGGCAAAGCTCTCCTCATCCTGCCGTCGTCTCACAGCCAAGACGCTGCGGAGGCCACTCTGGGCGCAAGGGCGGCTTGGGCTTCCGGCCCGCGCCGTCGCTCGGACGCCCGAATTGTCTGGGCGAGCTCGGGTCTGGGTCGCCGACGCACGAACCAAGAATTAGCTACCCCTGACCGCCCCCCGCCCCGATGATTCGGGAATAGTGCTTGCACGCCCGCGTGATCTGGGATAACTCTGGTCCAGGGCAACACCTGTTTGGGACCCCGAGGCACGAAACAGCACTTACCCCTGACCCCACCAACTCTGATGCTTCGGGGCTTTGATCCCACAAGCCCTTTCGGGCGAAGGTGGTCTAGGGTGTTTTGTCTTCCATCTGCCCCTCTTACCCTTAGGGGAGGGGTTTCTCATTGCTCCCTATGAATATACCCCCCCTCCCTCATCCGGCCGGCGGCCAACCGGGAACCATGCCGACCCCATGCGGGCCCCCCCCCACCATCCCTGTCAAAGAACAATGCAAAACGCACTCTGCCTCCACATTTGGAGCATGCGCGGCCAACCCGATGCGCTCTCCCCCCCACCGACCCTGTCAGAAAAACAATACGAAGTACAATTTTGGGCAAAGTCTTCAGTCATGTGCGTGAGGCCCGCCAGCACTTTGTACGGCGGGGGTGTCAGCATATTCCCTGCTGTGCGCAGGGCTACCATCGCTGACCCAAAAAACAATACAAAATGCACCTCGCGGATGAATCTGGATCATGCGCGGCCACCCCGCGATCACTGTCGAGTGGTTTTTAACAGGTACGGCGGGGGTGGTGGCGCGTGGCCTGCTGTTTGCAGGCCCACCAGACACAAGGATGGGTATTGGTTTTCGATAAAGTTTTTTGGGGTCGACATGTTTCCCGATGTGTGCTGCCACGTGTGCAGGCGCATCTGACGCACTCTGCACGTGCCCCGAACGTGGCGCACCTGGCGCGGCTGGAGTGTGCGGCATTCCTGGCGCACTTGGAACACGTGGCGCATCTGGCGCACCAGGCGTGCCTTGCACGCTCGGGCCCCAGGGGTGCCTGGCGCGCGTGGCGCCCCTGGCACGCGTGGCGCACCTCGCCCAAGCGTCGCGCACATGTGGTCGGCTTTGGTTCCCAGTACGGTGGAGGTTTTAGATAAGGATACCTTCGATAAGGAACCCAGCGTCTCGCGACCGATGGGCGGCCAAACGTGGGCCACCCACCTCGCCTTGAAACAGTAAGGAATGCGCCAGGGTCTGGGCCCCAGGAAGACGTTCCGTATCCAATGCCGCCGCCGCAGCTGTCCATCCAAGGACGACCGCTGAACATGCTCAGGCTCGGGTGTTACTTATGTGTTGGGAGGGTGGGTGAGAGCTAGACGGCTTGCGGGCGGGTGGGTAACTAGACCCCTCTCCCTACCCCTCCCCTGGGCCTGGGCGGGGGGTCCCCCGAAGGGTTTGGGCGTCCAAGATGGCCCAAGATGGCTCCGAGATGAGCTCCAAGATGGCTCAAGATACCCCAAGATACCTCAATATGGCTCCCAACATGATCCAATAGGCGAAGACCGTTCCAAGACGGCTCCGAGTGGCCAAAGAGCTCCCCAAGGAGGTCCCGAAGAGGCCAACATCCTTCCAAAAACTAGGATTCATCCATGTTGTTGGCGTTCTCGCCTTTTCGCTTCCGATGGCCATCCGAAGCCTCAGGATGGCCCCTAGAGGGCTCAAGAGGGCCCCAAGAGGGGGGCAATACAGCTCCACGACGGCCCCAAGAGCGCCTAAGAACACTCCAAGAGCGCCTCAAGAGGGGCCCAAGAGGCGATATTAGGCACTCTCGAATGGCGACGATCATTACGGAACCCTTCTCCTTTGATCGATCTCCTCCAAGGTGGCCCCTAATAGCGCTCCCAAGGCACCCAAGAGTCTTCCCGAGGGCCCCGAGAGGCGCCCAGACGGTCCCAAGAGGCGCCCAAGATGCTTCCAAGAGGCTCCATAGAGGCCCACAAGAGGCTTCAAGAGGATCCCCGAGGCACCCGAGATGCCCCCAAGACGTTCCAAGAGGCCTCCAACCACACTCCTAAGATGCATCCGAGAAGGCTCTTACGTTCGTTCTTGTTCCTCCTCCTCCTCCTCCTCCTCCTCCTCCTCCTTGTCCTCCTCATCATCCGCCTCCTCCTCCTCCTCCTCCTCCTCCTCCTCCCTCCCCCACCTCGGACGGCTTCCCCCTCTCTTTATTCTTCTGCATGCTCCCACACTTCCCTGATCACCTCAACAAACCTGGGCATCGTTTCTGGATGGGCTGGTGGGGATACGCGAAGCGTCAACAACTCGGTGGTTTAGAGATGGGGTCCTGAGGGATGGGGGCATAAGGAGAAGAAGGGGTCCAAGGGTGGATCTACATTGCTTTTGAAGCACCTCGTCCTCGGAACCCCATCCCTCAGGACCCCATCTTTGACTCACCGACTGGTTCGGTCTATAGGTCGGGGAACCCGTTCGTGGCCGATCCCCTTGGCGGCACGCACAGGGGGGTAGGGGGAACGGGGGAGGCGTCTTGCAAGGAAGCTGCTTCTCAGACGGCGCCAGCCCCACATCCGCAGACAGATCCGCGCCCTCTGAGCAACAGGGGTGCTCCTGAGAGGCCTTCCCCCCGCCCCCTGGCCCCCTCCGCGCGAGCCGCGAAGCCTTGGAGGCACGGGAAGGCTCCAGGGAGGCCCCTCCACAGCTCCTGACGGCGGCCCTCGAGGATGGGGGGAACCGCAAGGTATCGACACCGCTACTCCTCGACCTCTCCCAGGGTGCGTTCTGACCAGGATCTCGAGGCGAATCCAGCGGTGGCGACGAAGGGCCTTTCAGGAGGCCCCCAACAGGAGGAACACGCAGGAAGAATAGCGGTAGTGGTACCTCCTCCTCCTCTGACCGGCGGCAGGGCTGGACCTCAACGTTGTTTCTCGTGCTGGTTTTCGTTTTGTGTCTCGTTTTGCTCGGCCTGTTTTCCTGTGCCTCCCTCCCCAAACGAGCAAAAAGCACGGCCGAGGTCCAGCAAAAAGGCGCTTAGGTCCAGACCTGACTGACGGAGGCCCTCGAGCAGCTCGTCGCCGAGCCGAGGATTTTTGGATCGAAGGTTGCTCGACGGAGGTGCTCGCCACCGCGGGCGGCGAGCAGCTCGGAGTCTGCCGGCCGCTGGCAGCCAGGTGCAGCCCGTGCGATCTGCGGTGTACGCTGGCAGCCAGCGTACAGGGCAGGTTTTAACACATAGGGTGTTTAATACATTGGATGTTTAAATAAATGATTAATGTACTGATGAATCAAGACAGTCCTAGCCAGAAATGTTCTAGGAACACCTCGTGGCAACCACAAGAGGTTCTCAGAACACTGCTTGGTGGGGCTATAGGCGAGCCGGGAAGCTTCGCCACTGCTTGACGAGGTGGCCGCGCCCCGCCCGCTGTCCGTCGGGGCGGCCTCGGCCGCGCGCTCGGGCCCGCCGCGCCCGGGCGCCATGCTCCGCGCGGGGCGAGCGGGGCCCGGCCCGCTGCGCGCGCGGGGCGCGGGGCGGGCCGCTCGCGGGGGA
>CAUYUJ010003147.1:118625-149995 GCA_963575745.1 Prorocentrum cordatum | reverse complement strand
CTCCTCCTCCTCTTCGTCTGAACAAGCAAGGGAATGGGAACATCATCATAACTCGCTTCGCGAGAGGTCTGAATCTCTGAACTTCCTCCTCCTCCTCCTCCTCCTTCTCCTCCTCCTCCTCCTCCTCCTCCCCCTCCTCCTCCCCCTCCTCCTCCTGGAGAGGAAGGGGGAACGACAAGGTATTCGACCTGACCTAAGGAGCGATAGATAAAGAACGAAGCCTCCTTTTTTCCAAGTGGTGCTAGGAAGTCCGAAGAAACACCAAGGGGGGCGCGCCGCAAGAAAGGCAGCGGAACGCATTCAGACCAAAGGAACGACCGAGCTCCTTTTGAAAAGTAAGCGTTCCTTATTCAAGCCGGACCCTGTAGGGGGGGAGGGGCTGGCCGCGGGGGACGCTCTAGATAGAAGAGAATAGCACATAGCAGAAAGGCAGAAACTCGTGGCGCTCCGCGCGGATTTCTTGGATCCGCGCGGGGCCCCCCTCCCTGGCGCGCGGAGCGCGCCAAGGGCGGCGCCGCTGGGGACCTAAGAAATCCGCGCGGATCGCCGAACACTGGTGTTCATGCCGCTTTTTTATCGACTGGAACGGATTTGCCCTCGTCCTGGCCCCGCCCGGTCATACTCTCCCCCCCTTTGCACGCTTCGGCATTCTTGCCTCTCGCCCGGCTGTATCTGGCCAGGCCCTGGCTTGCAGAGCCTCTGTCCCCTGGGTGCTGGCAAGGAAAGGACATGTTCGGGGGGGGACCCGCTCAGGGGGGAAGCATCGACGCGGAATCGGGGATACATCGCCGATAGATCGGCGATAGGCTCCAGACAGCAAGCCCCCACGCTCTTAGGCGGGGTGGGACACTCCAGTCGGCGATCAATGGGCGATTGGGGGTCGACGCGTCCCCTCTATGCCTATCCCCCTTATCGTCGCCCCTGAGAGGCGCCGTAGCGAGTGACTGACGCTGGTCGCGATGCGAGTTCGGATTCTAATTTGCGAAGCCCGACGAGCCCACTTGGCTCGAATCTGAAGGTTCGGCCATACTTGCCAGAGTATATGAGATGTGACTGGTCGACTCGACGGGGATTTGTCGCCTCTGCGGCATTCCCGACTCAAGTCGTGAAGAGGGAGGAGCATGCAGGAACGATGGTCGGGAGGAGGCAAATGGGGCCTTCGGTGGAGCTCCCTATGGGGCCACGAAACGTGTGAGGGGTGTGCCGAAATGGAGGGTGGAGCTGCATGGGGTCGCGCGATGGGGCCGTCAGTGGGGCTCCCTAATCATGGAGCCACGAAGCGTGTGAGAAGGGGGCACCGAAATAGAGGGTGGAAGTGCATGCGGGCGCTGCCACTGGGTCCTTCCGTGGAGCTCCCTATGGGACCACCAAACGTGTGAGGGATGAACCAACATGGAGGGTGGAACTGCATGCGGGCGCTGCCAGTGGGGCCTTCGGTGGATCTCCCTACAGGGCCACGAAACGTGTGAGGGGTGCATCGACATGGAGTTGAAACTGCATGTGGGCGCTGCCACTGGGGCCTTCGGTGGAGCTCCCTATGGGCCACGAAGCGTGCGATGGCTGTGCCGAAGTGGACACGCGGAGGGCAAAGGCAGGGATGAGAGGAGGGAGGAGCGGGAGGAGCGGGAGGAACGGGAGGAGGAGGAGGAGGAGGAGGAGGAGGAGGAGGAGGAGGAGGAGGAGAGGAGAGGAGGCGGGGCGCTGTCTCTTCAAAACGAGGACCCAACACAACAGGAAATGGGAGTCCCACAAGGGGGACGACAAGGTTCGGCAGCCGTTTCGCCGGAAGCTTCCTCAAGACTTGTTATCAAAGATCGCGCCCTCGCCCCCATGCCGGCGAGTCGCATGTTTTTGGTCCAGACGGCCACGGTCCCTGGTTACATATACACTGATTGGTGGCGGCATCCGAACCCTACCCCCGCCGCCCATCGAGTTGCCTGAATCGTTCATCGGCGAGGGTAGGGTTCGGATTTCACCGCCGAAATGAGGTGCACCTGGTCGTGCTTGCAGTCAGCGCGAGCGTTCTGTGCCCCTGCGGCTGCCATGCGCGTCGGGCCGTGTCCAGCACCGCGTACCTCCCTCCTCCTCCTCCTGCTCCTCCTCTTCTTATTTGTCTTATTATTATTCTTCTTCTTCTTCTTCTTTTTCTTATTCTGCTTCTTTTGTTTTATGTTTCTTCTTCTTCTTTGTTCTTCTTACCAGTCTGGAACAACGCATCACGTGCACATCCTAGCCTGCCCACTGCTACATGCAGCGGCTCATTTACACCCAATACCGTCGTGAAAAGTACCTCGAATGCCCACTCCAAGCTCAGTGCCCCAGCCGAAAAAATAATGCAACTCACCGAGAAACGTGCCACCAACGAACAACTGATTTCTGCCGGTTTGCGCTGTATTCGTCCTCCTCCTCCTATTCCTCTTCCGCTCCTGTACCCTCCTCGCGCGTGCCTGCTCCCCTTCCTCCTCCTCCTCCTCCTCTTTCCCCTCGTGCCTCTCACCTTCCCTGCTCTCCGGCTCCCGTCCCTCCTCCTTCCCCCTCCTCCTCCCCCCCTTCCCCCTCCCCCTCCTCCTCCCCCTCCCCTCCCGCCCCCCCCCGCTCCTCCACCACCACCTCTCCTCCTCCTCCTCCCTCCCCTCCTCCTCCCCTCCCCTCCTCCTCTCCTCCTCCTCTCCTCCTCTCCTCCTCCTCCTCCTCCTCCTCCTCCTCCTCCTCCTCCTCCTCCTCCCCCTCCCCCTCCTCCTCCTCCCCCCCCAGCCCCGACGGTGGGGGCCTGGCACCTGTTCTCATGGTGGCAGCGCCGCACACTCCTCGGGGCACACTGTCAGTGTCAATTGCATGCGGCGGCTGGGGGCACATAAACCGGCTTTCGTCGTTCTTGCACCAGCCACGTGGCACTTTGCCCGTGGCAGCGGCGCGTTAGCTGCGCCCGTGACCTGGAGATGGGTACCAGGCACGAGGGCTGTGCATTTGGTTGAGAGGCGGGGCCATGTGGCCCGCAAGTCCCTTGGGACCTTGTGCCCGCTCACCCTGAGGTACAAACCCATTGCACATGCCATCCGATTCGGCAGGGGTGACGGTCGGGAAGTACTGCGCGGTGACGCGGTGAACCTGCTGTCCCCCTACGCACTACGCCGTCTCGGTTGGGCAGCGAGCCGCTGAGCGACGAGGTATCTGCCTTTCCCCTGACCGTCGGTGCTGGCGCCTGCGGGCCCCTTCCTCCTGTGCGGGAGGCCGAGGGTGACGGTTGAGCCTCGCTCGACGTTCACTTCTTGGATCTGCGACACTACGACACGACAACCCTCCCCCCCCCCTCCCCCTCCCCCTGCCCCTGCCCCTGCCCCTGCCCCTCCTCCTCCTCCTCCTCCTCCTCCTCCTCCTCCTCCTCCTCCTCCTCCTCCTCCTCCTCCTCCTCCTCCTCCTCCTCCTCCTCTCTACATTGTCCTGTACGTGGGGCTGCCTCGAGGCGGCGCGCGCTTGTTTCTCCGCCGCCGCTCCGGCTCCGACGCGCAGGGAAGGGGCGGGAGGGGGGTGCCAGGCCCGCCGCTGCCGCACCAGGCGGACGGAGACGAGCGGCTCGGAGGGAATTTGCTCGGACGACTCCACCTACTCTGGGTTTCTCAACGAGCGCGGGGTGTCCCCCCCCGACGGGGGTCAACCTCGCCTCCGCCGTCGGGCCGCGACGGGGGTCGGAGCGCCTGCGGCGCGCAGTGGCTGCCCGCGCCGGGGGTCAATGTGGGGCTGTCGGCGGGGGCGGCGCCCCCCCGACGCTCATAAAGAAACCCGGAGTGTCCGCCTCACCGATTCTTGCCAACCGGATCCTGGGCCTGGGATCGATGCCTCCCTGGCCCAGCCAGGAAGGCGTATGCCACGACCCTGGGCCCAGGACGTGCCCGCCCAAGATCGTTGAGGTGGATGGTTGACGTCCCCCGAACTGCTAGGCGGCGAGCCGTGAGAAGTGAGCTGTTAGCTCCCTCGGTCACCGTGCCTTCTGCATCCTGGCATGCCAAGAACGTGAGCTCACCCTGCACATAGGGCGCCCCGACATATGCGCATCCAGTGTCGACCTCTCCATCTTCCCCTCCGCCCTAATCTTCCTCTGGTCCTCTCCTCTTCCCTCGGAGGGGGAGGGGGAGGGAGGCACTGAATATGCATGTGTTTGGGCCTCCTTGTACTGACATCCCACGCGCACGCTGAAACTGGGGCTGAAACTGGCGCGCGTTCACATTGCAGGTCCTGTCTGCTTGATCTTGAATTCCTCCAAACCTTTGGCCGCTGCTCTCAACTCACTCCGGACACTCTTCACCTCGGTCGGCATGATGCTTCAGACTCGTGGCTCGGCCAAATCTAAGTGGCGATACCGACACGCAACCGGAGGGTCGGTGACGGCAGTGCTTCGAGTTTTGGTGGCACAAGCGACTCAGGAAGCAAACGCGACGGTGAACTATATCGCGGCTGATCACAAACACGCCATGATCGACATCGTGACGATGCCACCAGAGCTCATAAACCAATGGATGGGGCTGGTGGCACCTCCAAGCCGTACCGACATGAAGAGACTAACACGAGCGCGTGAACCGATCATGTAACCATGTGAACCATAATCGCAATCTCGATCGTATTACCTACAGTCACACTGACGGTAGGGATTGCAATTGGAATCGGTGTCATCCAGCGTGGATCCCATAACAGTGTGTTCTAGCAATACATGCTGCTGTGCAAACTATGTGGAGCAACCTATGTGGTGCACTCTAGGTGGTGCAACATGTGTTGTGTAATATCGGTTGGTTTGTCTATGTCATGCAATCGATGTGCTGCAACCCCCGTGCTGCAAAGCGACGCAGAGCAGCACGAAGCAAGGCACCGCAACGCGATGCAAATCAATGTAAAACAAGACCAAGGCACGCAGTGCAAACGAATACAGTACAAGGCAAGGCAACGCAATACGAAGCAATGCAAGGCACTGCGAAGCAACGCACAACATTGCAAAACCATGAGAAGCAACGCACAGCACTGCAAGGCAACGCCAAGCAACGCAAAACAGCACAAAGCAAAGCGAGGCAGTGCAAAGCAGATCAAAGCAACACAGCGCAGTTCAAAGCAAGACGACGCAGTGAAAACCAGTGCCAATCAACGCGAATCAATGCAAAATAACGCAGGGCAGTCTGTGTGGTGCAGTCTGACGGCGCCGACGAGGCGGCGGCGGGGCGGCGACGGCAGCAACATAGCCACCGAGGGCGGTACATGGGCCCAGCTCCTGTGGGAGAGAAGACCTCCCAAGTGCAAGCGCTGCTTGGGGAGAGAAGTAATCGATGAACTAGTGGCCCGTCAACTCGTGACGAAGACCTGCGCGCACATGCGAAACACAAAACTGGGCATAGCCAATAACGAACTTCATCATGTTGTGCGGTCGGTAACCCAAGAACCCTCAGCTGGAGCTAAGCCAACCGCCGTCTCGATCCACTTGTCCAAGTCTTCATCCGGATTCTTCTGCGCAGTGAAATCTAAAGGTACCTGCCGAGATGAAGCTTAGCGAACGCGCTCAAACGACCACTGTCGGCATGCTGGTCGATCTGTGACCAATGCATGCACGCATCAACCCTGCCATTCTGCATGCTTCATTGCCGCCAGACCATCACCAACCGGCATGAGGGATACTTGGGTGCCCATCTCTTTTTCTTCTTCTTCCCACTGTTACTCTTCTTTCCCCTCCTCCTCCTCCTCCTCTTCCTCCTTTCCCTCTTCCATCTCTTAGGATAAAGGCAAGCAGCGATGCAGCCTATCCGAGAAGAGACGAGGCGGCAGCAGTCGACCGCGGCGCGGGAAGGAACGAGCAGAACTGGCTAAGGAGAGCGAGCAACCTGGCCAGGGCCCAAGAAGGGCGGGCCCTCAAAGGGAGGGGCAGAAGGAGGAGCCCCTCCTCCCCCTGCTCCTCCTCCTGCTCCTCCTCCTCCTCCTGCTCCTTCTCCTCCTCCTCCCCTCCCTCCCTTCCTTCGCCCATCCTCCCCCCTCCCTCCATCGGGAGCTGCAACCCCAGGAGCACGCCGAATGGCCTCGGGCCACGCCCCCCCCCTTCCCACCCGTGCCACCTGTCCCTCCGCCCTCCCCTCCACGTGTGCGCCACTGGAGGCCTCCCACATGGGGTCCGAGCGTTCGGGGCTGGGCGTTGCCAGAAGTGCTCCCTGGCCCAGAAGGTGCCCCCAGGACTTCCAGTGAGACTCTCACGGCCTCCAGCGCACCCCCCACGAGGCCCACCGGGCCCCAGGGGCATCAAAATGGAGCAACATGCTGCGGGCACCTTGGGCCAGGGTCGGAAGCCGGGCAAGGGCTGCTAAATCCGTGGCTGCTAAAATCGACCTCCGGGAAGTTGTCTTCGTCCTTCCGGGAAGAAGCCCGTTGACCGTTTCGCGTGCCGCGCCTCATTCCGGGAAGTTGCTTTTTCCTTCCGGGAGGGCCGTTTTAGCAGCCACGGTTTTAGCAGCCCTCGCCCGGCGTCCGATTGGGCCAGGGGCACCTCCAGCAATCCCCGAGGTGGGGTCGGACGAGCGCGCCGCATCGCCGAGGCACCGCCGGTGCGGCCGAAGCCATGCCGCCGAGCTGCAACAGGAGCGGGCACGGCCGTCGCCCGTGCCTGCCTCGCATCACCCTCCTCCTCCTCCTCCTCCTCCTCCTCCTCCTCCTCCTCCGTACCCCACCCCGCCTCCACATTCGCCCTGGCGCAAGATGCTCCAAGCTGGCAGAGGCCCGGTGATGGCCACGAGACGGGTCCGAGTTGCCACGGGCGCCTTCCAGGGCGCCCCCGCAGAAGGCCCCAACCCTGCAGGAACCTAGAGAACATCAAAGGGGGAACGATAGGGGGAACCGTCTCGGGGGAGGAAACCTCGAGCTTGCCTCGGCGACGCATCGCCGATCGATCGGGGATGGATCCGCCTCCGCATTCGCCCCATTCCCCCTCGGGATTACGGCCGATTCCAACCTTGGGAACGGACTGATCTCAACCTGAAGGATTCCTACCGCATAGACCACCCTTCGGGTGATAAGGAGGTGAGGGGGGCGAAGGGACCACCGTCGCACTCGATCGATCTCACTATCGATATCACTATCGATCTCATTATCGAACTCATTCAATCGATCTCACAATCGATCTGGCTATCGATCTCACAGTCGATCTCACTATCGATCTCACATTCGGTCTCACTATCGATCTCACCATCGATATAACATTCGATCTCACAATCGACCTCACATTCGGTCTCACTATCGATCTCACTATCGATATCACTCTGCATCTCATTCGATCGATCTCACACTCGATCTCACTATCGATCTCACAATCGATCTCACATTCGGTCTCACTACCGATCTCACTATCGATATCACAATCGATCTCACAATCGACTATCGATCTCACTATCGAACTCACTATTGAAGTCATTATCGATCTCTCGTTCGGTCTCACTATCGATATCACAATCAATCTCACAATCGATCACACATTCGGTATCATTAATGATCTCACTATCGAACTCACAGCCGGTCTCACTATCGATCTCACAATCGGTCTCACTATCGATCTCACTGTCGATATCACAATGGATCTCACAATCGATCTCACGATCGATCTCGCAATCGATTTGACGATCGATCTCACAATCGATCTCACTATCGATCTCCCAATCGATCTCACATTCGGTCCCGCTATCAATATCACTATCGATATCACAATGGATCTCACAATCGGTCTCACAATGAACATCATCATCAACATCAACATCATCATCAACAACAACATCAATATCATCATCAACATCACCAACATCATCATCAACATCATCATATTCACCATCATCACCATCATCATCAACATCACCATCACCATCATCATCATCATCATCATCATCATCATCATCATCATTCATGATCATGATCATGATCATGATCATGATCATGATCATGATCATGATCATGATCATCATCATCATCATCATCATCATCATAGGGACACCGACGGGACACCGGCGGGACACCGGCGGGACACCGCGGGCCCCGGCCGCCCGGAAGGGAATCATTTGGTCCGGCCGCGCCTCAGCCACACGGGACACCAGCGGGACACCGGCGGGACACCGCGGGGCCCCGGCCGCCCGGAAGGGAATCATTTGGTCCGGCCGCGCCTCAGCCACAGGAGACTTTCCTCTCGCCCGCCCACGCAGCTTCGCCTCGCCCGCACGCACGGCACGCACGAACACGAAACCGAAATCGATTTCCCGGTAGGGGGGCTCTCCGTTCCACTTCGATCTCGCCCCCTCACCTCCGATACTAAATTTACAGGGAGACCGCCGGCTTGTAGAAGTCTCGTTGAAGCCTCCGCAAGGTCTGGACGAGTGTGTATGCTCGTTTCGGCATCCTCCGCTTCTGGTCATCCTTCTCCTCTTCCTCCTCCGCTGCCCTTCTTCCCTTGCCATTTTGGCTCGAATTTCGGATTCTCAGTTCGAGTGGGCAAAATGCCACGCGTTGCACTGAAGAACTTCTGCAGAGTCTCAGAAAATCATCTGAAGAGCTTCTGAAGAGCTGCTGAGCCTCAAATGGTTGTGATGTATAGCCGGAAGAATTCTGTGGAACCCAATGGAATTCTAGAAAGGGTCCAGAGGATTCCCGTGGAACCCTGAGAAAGCTCGAGAGATCATGAGAAATCTTAGGAACCTTGGTACTTCTGAAATCTTGACGTACCTTGCGATGCAGTCAATGCGGCCCAGAGAGGTAAGCGGTCGAAGTAGCGAACCGTCTATGATCGGCCCGATCATAACGGCTTTCTCGGAATTTCCTCTGTTGACTTAATGGCACCCGCTGCGTCTATATACATAATAGTTACAAGTCTACTACCTGCATACTATATTTATATATGTGTCAGAGTGAGGCGGCTGAACCGAACGGTCATTCACTGTCTCTGGGTGCGCTGATTCCGCGATGCGGGTTATTGTTCTTGTTGTTGTTGTTTGTTTGTTTGTTTGTTTGTTTGTTTGTTGTTTGTTTTTTCTTGTTTGTTGTTTGTTGTTTGTTGTCGTCGTCCCACCCGCGACCCGCCCCGCGACCCACCCGCGACCCACCCCGCGACCCTCCCGCGACCCGTCCGCGACCCACCCCGCGACCCACCCGCGACCCACCCCGCGACCCACCCGCGACCTACCCGCGACCCAACCACGACCCACCCCGCGACCCGCCCGCGACCCACCCCGAGACCCGCCCGGCGACCCACTCGCGACCCACCGGCGACCCACCCGCGACCCGCCCGCGACCCACCCCGCGAGCCACCCGCGACCCACCCCGCGACCCACCCGCGACCCACCCCGCGACCCACCCGCGACCCACCCGCGACCCACCCGCGAGCCACCGCGACCCACCCGCGACCCACCTGCGACCCACCCCGCGACCTACCCAAAATTTTCGGCGCCTGCGGCGGGCTTCTTTTGCATCCGCTCCAGTAGGAGAACCTGCGACCCACCCGCGACACAAACCGCGTTCAGTGTAGCCTGCGGCGGGCTGTTTTTGAATTCCTTCCAAATGGAAGTGGAGAGCCCGCGACGCACCCGCGACCCACCGGCGACCCACCCCGAGACCCACCCGCGACCCACCCGCGACTCACCCCGCGACCCACCCAAAATTTTCTGCGCCTGCGGCGGGCTTCTTTTGCATCCACTCCAGGTTGAGAACCTGCGACCCACCCGCGACCCAAACCGCGCTCAGTGTGCAAATCAAAATTTTCGGAGCCTGCGGCGCGCTGTTTTTGAATTCCTTCCAGGTGGAAGTGGAGAGCCCGCGACACAACCGCGACCCAAACTACGTTCATTGAGCAAGCCAAACCTTCGGCGCCTGCGGCGGGTCTTTTTCATTCGTTCCAGGAGGAAGAGGAGGAAGAGGGCGCCATCGACAGGGAAGGTGAGGCCACGAGGTCCGCCGGCTCGACACCCGCGTCGCCCACGCCCGCCCCCTCACTCTTATCCGCAACTGCGTGGTGCTACTGGGTATGATGTTGCACTGCATGCTTCAACACCTCCCTGATCAAGGCAATTTGCCGGGCGATCTGTTTGTGGATGGGCTGGTGGGGATGCGCGAAGCGTCAACAATCCCACCAGCCCTTTGGGCGACAGGTGGTCTGACGAGGGTCTCGTTCCTCTTCCACAACCCCTCTTCCCTTCGGGGAGGGGAACCCTCCCCCTCCCCTCCCTGAGGTTTTCTGGCAGGGATCGCGAGGTGTCAGAGGCTCCTGTTTCGGCCATTTGGGAGGTTTTTTGGGGGGCCTTCCCTCACGAGGATCGTGGCCCCCGAGTGGGGGGCGCAAATCGAGTACCCTCCCTCTTTTGACCGACCGCCTCCAAAATGGCCCCAAGAGGCCCTCCAGGGCTCCCAAGGGGCTCCCAAGAGGGCCCAAAGAGCGCCCCAAGAAGACCCAAGAGGCATCCAAAAAGCGCCCGAGAGCCCCCAAGAGGCCCCCGAGAGGCCCCCGAGGGGCCTCAGATAGCCCAAGATGACCTTCAAAATGGCTCACGATAGCCCAAGCTAGCTCCAGATGGCTCCCAAGATGCCCCAAGACGCCCCAATATCGCTCCAAGAAGGCTCAAGATGGCCACGGAGCCTCCCCAGGAGGCCGCCCTAAATAAAGAAAATCAATGAAGGCCGCCCCCCCCCCCCCCCCCTCGCTGTTTGACTATGCGTATCTCTTCCTCTCTCCCCCCGTCAGCTCTCATGAACATCGTTTCTGGATGGGCTGGTGGGAATATGTTTTTGGTCGCGGCCGCGCAGCAGAGGGCAGGCGGCGAGAAGGATGTCCGGGCCGACGGGCAAACCTGATTAGCTGCTGGGCGCAGCACGAGCCGGCCGGGCCAGCTCACAAAGCAGCAGCTGGGGCAGCGGCGGCGGGGGGCTGGCTGGCTGGACTGCAACGCCCAGGGAAGCTAGGGCATCGTGCAACCGTGTGGCAAACTGGTGGGAATACTTTTTTGATTTGCGGCCCGCAAGGGGAAGTCCAGAGGGCGGAATGAGGCAGTGGGGCGCAATGCCAGATGATTACCATGCACAGACCACTGGGCGAATGCCAGCGGTAGAGAAGCTGCCACGGATGGACAACAAACGAGCACAAGCCAGACCCACAGGTGGGGAAACCGGACTAGTGGCCGGGAGAGAGAGAGAGAGAGAGAGAGAGACAAAAAAAAAAGCAGAGCGGCAGAGGGCGCAGGCGGACGCTACGCGGTCCGCCGCCAGACGCGTGGGGCACCTGGGTCTTGGCAACAGTTTCACAAGTATAGGGGGTGGCTTTCAAAATGTTGTTCTCGCCTTAGCGCCGCACACATTCGTCTTAAAATATTGAAGCAGCTTCGCGGATGGATGGGGTGGTTGTCAAAATGTGGCTTTCCCCTTCGAGCCGCGCTCATTCGTCTTACATATTTGCAACAGTTGTACGGGCAGGGGTGAGGGGCCAAACGCGCGGCGGCTCTCGCCTCAGCGCCGCGCGCATATGTCTTCACAGCTCGCAGCACGCTCGCGGATCGAATGGATCTGGTTTTCAACATGTGGTTTTCCCTGTAGTGCTGGGCGCATCCATCGTCAACGTTTGCAGCAAGTTGGCGGATGGATCCGGGTGGTGTTGAACACGTGGCCCTCCACATAGCGCCGCGCGCCCTCGTCTGACACGTTCGCAGCAGCTTCGCGGATGGGGGGGGGACAAAATGTGTCTCTGCCCTTAGCGCCGCGCACACTCGCCTGAACATCTTGCAGCAACTTCAATGATGGAGGGGGGGGGGGTAGTTTTCAACGCGTGGCTCTCGCCTGAACTTCGCGTACAATCACCCTGAAAACTTCCAACACTTTCACGGATGGAGGGGAGGGGGTGTTTTCAACAGGTGGCTCTCGCCTCAGTGCCGTGTGCACTCGTCTGAAGAACGATTGCAGCACATTGGCGGATCGAGGGGGATGGTTTGCAACATGTGGCTCCCCACGCAGCGCCGCGCGCATTCGTCTTAACCGTCAGCATCCATTTCACGGATGGTGGTGGTGGTGCTGGTGGTGGTTCTTACAACGAGGCTCTCGCCTGGGCGTGCCTTATTTTGACGAATATAAAAAACAACAGCGTTCGCAGCAATTTCAGGGATGGAGAGAGAGGGTTCTCAACGAATAGCTCTCGCTTTAGTGCCGCGCGCATTCGTCTTCCACGCTTGCAGCCGTTCAGCGGATGAGGGGGTGGCGGGTTCTCTTTCGTGCGTGGCTCCCGCCTGGACGTGCCGCGCGCTCGTCCCAAACGTTGGGCAGCACTTCCACGGGCGGATCTTTTTTGGAGGGGCTCTGCAGCATGCTGCCCTCGCTTCGACGCCGCGCGCATTCACCCCAAGACGTGCGCAGCAGCTCCGCGGGATGGCAGGAGCGTTTGGCAGCACTTCCACGGGCGGGTTTGTTTTTTTTGGGGGGGGGGGCTTTGCAGCCTGCTGCCCTCGCCTCGACGCCGCGCGCATTCGCCTCAAGACGTGCGCCGCAGCTCCGCGGGACGGCGGGCGGGTCGTTCTCAGAGCGCGGCGGCCGCCCGGGTGAGCACGCAGGCCCGGCCTCTCGCGGACGCGGGGCGGCTCCTCTTCGACATTGGGGGCGCGCTCGCCCCGGCGCACGGAGGGCGCCTCCCCTCCGACATTGGGGGCGCTCGCCCCCCAGCGCCGCGCGCACCTCGTCTCCAGTGCAGCGCTGAAGCAGCCTGGAGTGAAGGGGCCCCAGGACACACAAATCAGTACGCACAAAGCAGAAGATCCCCAATCTTTTCCAATCTGTTCTGGGTGTTTGTCTTCCCCCCCACTTCCCATATGTTTGCATATTTTCCTGGGAGTCGACGATTGATTGTGTCTGTGTGTTTCTTTCCCTCCTGATGGAGGACTGCCCGTTTTTCGAAGTCGAATTCTCGCCCAAGGCTTCGTGGAGTTCGCGAGCCCGGAACTTCATCGCACCCGGCGCTGCACGAACCCATGACGGCTCTTCTGAGAAGTGCAGCTGCCGCTTGAGACAGCCTGAAAGTTCGTGGCCTCACGGGAGAACCCGTGCAAGAACTATACAGATGGGGAAGGGCTGTCTTCATTGACAGGAAAGCTGTCTCTGGACATCCCGTTGCACTGTATGACATTTTTTTTCGCGGTCAGGGCTGCGCACCAGAAAGATGCAAGGCAGCTCTTTTTCAGCATGAAGCCCTCGCCAAAACAACAGACCCGACACTGCTGGTCTTTCAAAGTAGGAAAGGGTTCTTGCAGTGAGAAGCAGGAAAGAAGGGACTCGGGACGGGAGGGCGTATTGCAACATCGCTTACGCATCATTGGTTTACTCTGGTCGTTCCTCCACCCCTCATCGATCCTCGATCCTCCTCTCCGACTTCTCCTGGGGTGCGTTCTGGCCACGACCTCCAGAGGGGAATCTAGCGGTGGCGACGAGCAACGTGCCGCAAACCCTAACATTGGCGGGGCAGCCCGAAAGCCGTGATCCTCTCGGCTCGGACGAGGGCGGGAATAATGATGCCGATGCTGATGCTGCTGCGCATGATGGTAATGAGGCAGAGGGCTTCTGAGGAAAGCGGGTCCCACGCTTTTGTCGCAGTTCTGCTGGCTCCCATCGCCGTGTCGCCGCTGGACCGTCACACAACGACTAAGCGTGGCCAGCTGGTTTTCATGGGAAGTCGGGTCGGACGAAATGGGTGAGCAACGGCGGAATTGGCGAATCAGCTGCACATGGCTGGCTTTCGCCGCGCCGCTGCATCGTGGACAGCGCCCAGCGGTGGGGCCCGAAGCCATCTGCGCAGCAAATTTCGTACAGTCATCGGCCTGACCTGAGGAACGATAAATAAGGAACAAAGCCCCTTTTTTATCTCAAGGAATGACGCATAAGGAGCGACATATAACAAATTACGCATAAGGAACTGTAAGTAACGCATGCAAGCCTAAGGAACGACCGAGCCCCTTTTGAAAAGTAAGTGTTCCTTATTCAAGCCGCTCACTGTAGCCCCCCATGCCCCCCCTTCGACAGACCCGATCTTCGAACCCCCACCCTCGAACCACGACCCCCCCGAACTGATCGCAGCAGGGGTCCAGGTGTTGCCCAACTTGTCCCTGGCCCAAAGTGTCCCCAGTCTGTCGCGGCATTTTTGCCCCCCCCCCCCCCCGGGGCCTCCTGAACCTCGCGAGTTGTACTCTGGAGGCCGTCTGGGCTTTGCAGGGGATCCTAGCCCAAACATCCGATGTCTTTATTTTTCCACGCTGGTTTCCCGGAAATTTCGACCCTTTCCCCAGGGCCGGCTTTCCATTCCGAATCGTTTTGTGACGGTCGAGGGCCCTTTCAGGCCGAAAGCGGCCAAAAACCTTCCCTAGCGATTTTTCCACGTCGCGAGCATGTCTGGTGAGGGGCAACGTTAGGGGGGTGCGGGCATAAGGGGGGGGACACATCGACCTGGAATCGCCGATACATCGCCGATAGGCCCCCGAAAGATAATCCGCAGGTTCCTGAGCGGGGTGGGGCTAGTAGACCCCCATCGGCGATCAATGGGCGATGGGGGGTCAATTTGTCCCCCCCCTATGCATACAGTGCGGGCTCGGCCGCAAGAAACCCTCGCAAAAAACCCAACCCTGAAAACCCGCTCGCGAGGTGCACCTGAGGGGAAACCCAGAGCACCCTGAACGCAGCAGCTTCATCAACGGCTGCTGGCAGTCGCCGCGCAGCGCGCGGGGCGAAGAGACCCAGGGTGCCCTGACGAAGTGCAGGTGGTTTCTTGATGCACGCCCCCACTCTACCCCGCGCCTGTCGTTGCCCCTGCTGGCCATCGCTCGGACGTCCATTCCCTGTGTTTTTTTTTCGGTTTCGCGCGTGGTTTTGTTCGCCACCTGATCAAGGATGTTCCTCGATGGTCCTCGCCGAAGGCAAAATGCACACGTCCGAGCGATGCCGAGCCTGGGGACACCGCCAACCAATGCCAAGCGAGCCGACAAATAATTGTCCAATGGAGGACCAATTGGAGGACAGCTCGGCCGACAATTCAATATTCAAACATTCAATGGTCCTCGCCGAAGGAAAAATTGCACACGTCCGAGCGATGCCGAGCGACGCCCGCCAACGCGCGTGGCGCGCGCGCGCCTCGATCGCGGCCGATCGGAGCGACTCGGCGGCCATGCCCAGCTCGCGCTGGATGCGCCTGGGGGCGCGAGGCGGCCGTGGACACCCCCGGCGTGGGGCGCCGAGAGGGGGGGGGATCCGAGCGGGGGCTGCGTGGATGGACGGCGAAGAAAAGTGGACGAGGAGGATCGAGGAAGGGGACGAATGAGGATCGAAGAGGGGGGAAACGAGGAGGAGGAGGAGGAGGAGGAGGAGGAGGATCGACCAGGGTGAGAAGGACGAGAGAGAGGATGAGGAGGATGAGGAGGATGAGGAGGAGGAGGAGGAGGAGGAGGAGGAGGAGGAGGAGGATCAATGAGGATGAGGCGGATGAGGAGTAGGAGGAGGAGGAGGGTGGGGATGGCGATGGTGATGATGAGGATGAGGAGGAGGAAGGGGAGGAGAGGAAACATTACCAGGTGATACTAGGTCATGCTTTGCGTCGGACAACCATGTTGTTTCTTCTTCGCGCCTACCATGATAGGAGTGCCGTGCATGTTGGGCACCCCAGCGACAGTGTTAATCTCCTCTTGCCCACATTTCGTGGGACCTCGAACATTTGATGACCCTGGTCAGTAAACGTGGGGTTAGCAAGCTGACGTTCATCAGTTCATGTTTGAAGCGCCGTGCAAGAAAAGGACGACCTGCTTGCTGTGACCCGTAGCGCGCTGCCTCGCAAAATTGTTCTTATCGAACAGAGGGGATGTGATGGGACGCGCCGTCATGATATCCTCCAAAGAGTGGAAGCGGATTGGGCTTGGTGTGCAGGTCGGGCCCATACTCATTCCCCCCTCCTCTGTCACCTCCTTGCCTCCGGCGTCTTTGTCGAGATCCTGCTGAGGGACGGGTCTGTGCGGGGGGGGGGTAAAACATTGAATGTGCCTGCGGCCGGCGGCCGTGACCCTCCTCTTGGTTCCGCTCGATCCCTGTCTCCAAAATGACCGGGGAAACGACAAGTTCAATTGACTGGTGGTGCTCTCCCGCCCCTTGCCCTCTTTCTCCTCCTTGTCCCCTATCCCAGAGCAAGCAGCGGACGCACTCATACCTAACTAGTCGAGCCGACTCGAGTCGGAGGAGGAGGAAGGGGAGGAAGAGGGAAGGTAAGGTAAGGCGCGTGGTTGTGGAGACCCCGCGGCGGCAGCAACACCACTGCCGCTAAAGACCTCCTAGCCTCCGTTCGGGAACACGTGGATGGGCCCCTGCTCTGGCGGGCTTGCCCGCGGGAGTTGGCGGGCGGGGTCTGTGCCTCGCGCCCCGCCGACGCCCTCAGCGGGGGAAGCCTCCCGCTGGTCGACAAACCACTGGGTCGGAGGGGGGTTTGCCACTGGCCCGCGGTAGCAGGCGAATGCCGCCCCGAGGACGACGGACGGGACGAGGGGGGGGAAAGGGCCGAGGCAGGCGGCAGCGGCCGGGGGGGGGGGCGGCAGCCCTCGAAAATGTTGAACGGAGGGGCGCGCGCGCCATCGTCGCACGCCCCATCGCTCCCCCCGCCCCCCCCCCCTAGCGCGCCGCTAGTTGTTGCCGGCTGGTGCATTTCTACAGGCTGCGCTGGCACTTCTTGGGCTTCGCCTCTTGTGGTGGGAGTGGCGGTGGTCGGCGTGCAGTCCGTGTCCCCCGCCAGTGCTTAGTGATGGCCGCTGGCTGTGCCCAGTCGGTCTCGGCAATCCTCGTATATTTTTTCTTGTCTCTGAGCCCTCTGGTCCACACTTGTGGCCACTCGGGCAGTGATCTCGATTCTTCGCTTCGTGGGGCGTGGCCTACTTTCCCGTGCCGCTGAAGTGCGTTGATTTGAAGGGGAACTGGACACACAAATAAATAAACACAAATAACCAGATTCCCCATCTTTTCCTATATTTTCTGGATTTCTGTCTTCCCCACCACTTCCCATATTTTCCACATTTTCTGGGGAATCGACGATTAATTGTGTCTGTGTGTTGTTTCCCCTCCTGATGCGCGAGCTCCAGGCGTGGCCGGGGCAGGGGGGTGCCGCGTGGCTCCTCCCTGGCTTGGCAGAACGAGTTGGCGCGCGCGTCTCGGGCGATGCGCCTGGCGTCTGCCTTGCAGTGCAGACAGGGGGCGTGGCTCCGGGGGCGCCGCATGGCTCCTCGGAGGTCCCCCGCGAAGCATATCGGGCAGGCCCCTCCAGCTTCGCAGGCTTCTTCTCGAGAGTCCAGATCCTCTTGGCGGTTTCGTCCGCGCTGTCCTTCGTTTCGCTGCTGCAGTCCAACCGCAAGCTCTCGTCCTTCCGCTGCCAGTCATAGTGCATCCAGGTATCCGACTCGTCCGCTTTCCATTCGGGCATGACTGGCTCGTCGATCTGCATGTTGTAGTAGTTCGTCTGGCTTAGTGCGATCATTTTCTCCCTGCATTTCGTACCGGTGAGGCCGTTGCAGATCTGGGGCTCTTGCAGATGCCGTTGATCGCCAACAGCTGCTCCTCAATGATGTGGATGCGCTCCTGCTGCGCCATCTTCTCTTTGTCCGTCTTAGCTTCCGCGTGAGGCCCATCTGCAGCATGGCCTTGTGATCGATTAGCGCCTTGGTCTCCGTCTGGATGCCGCTCTGGACCGCCTTCCACGCGTGGCTGGTATGGCGGGAGTTCGCCTCCGCCCTCGTCGGTACGTGGTCCGCATTTCCGATCGCCGTGGGAGCCTGCCATCTTCGTCTGTCTGACTGGCTGTCGGAGTCGGTCGATGCGGCTGCGAGGCAACTCAAAGAGCTTAGGCCTACATGGCGCGTGTCGGACTGTGTTGTATTGGGTTGGGCCGTTCGCCTGTCGTAAGCTGGTCGATTCAGGAATCGGAGCAGATGTCGTCGGAACTCAAAGGTTAAAACTCGGGGCTCAAAAGGACAAACAACGGGCTCTCGGGCTCTGCCGGGATCCTCGGAGGGTCTAACTCACGTTCCCCTGCGTCGCCGTGCCAGGTCATCACGTGCAGATCTGCACAAACTGTACCGAAATACTAATGAACGCATAGTGAACGCCCCCCGCCCCCCACATGAGGAGCTTTAGACAAATTGGACCGTCAACCGACGCATGAACTGCAGGCGAGAATAGCTCGACGGTCAGCCAACGACAACGCCGCGCCATTCCATGCGAACGGCGCGCTGCCGCTGTGCTCGTGGGCGTTTGATGAACTTGGCGTTGCCCTGCGCTCTGGCCACAAGCTCAGCTGGAGCCGGTCTCCAATCGACTGTTGTCCCCAGCCAGGCGAGTGCCTGCCTCGCGTGCCCTCTTGCCCTCGCGTGCGCCCCTCGCCGCCGAGCCCCTCGTCGCCACTGGCGAACAACTCCCGGCCTCGCTCTCGAGCTCCGCGTCGTCCTGCGGGGCTCCCCGCGGTCCAACGATCTCCTGGCTTCGACTCGCAAGGGTCTCCAGCAGGCGGGTCGTCAATTCGAGGGCCCTGTCTCGCTCCAGAGGGACTTGATGACCCGAATTCGCAGGCTGATCTGACCACCGCAAGTCCGACGTGTTGCATGGGGGTGCTCTGCCGAATGTTGAGACGCTGGCGCTTGGTCTCCAAATTTTCCTTCTGAGTGACCAAAGCAACTTGAATCGTCCGGATCATCGCCCGAGCTCCCTCTGTCATTGCGTTTGTGCGCTCCAGCACGGATATCCCTGAGTACACAAGCGATCGATCATCCCGCCAGGCAGGGGCTCTGCTCCCTTCATCTCCTGCAGCTCCTTCCTACATCCCCCCAGTCCTACACAAAGAGGGGCAGACAAGCAGAGAAAGCTGAGAGCCAAACGCCTGTGACTCAGTACCGTCCTGTAGTTCTTCGTAGAGTAATGGTGGTACAGAACGCCGTAGAATTCCATTATATATCCCCGTGCGCCACGGCAGTGCCGTAAAGTAACCGCATACCTGCACACCGCCTACCGCCCACTTCATCACAGCTCTCGTAGACCCCCTTCCCCATGCTGTCTGGGAGGGTGGTCAGTATTGCGTGTTTTCTGGATCGGTAGCACGCTGCATATTCGTACAGCTCATGCATCGTGTTGCCCTTGCTTTGCATTTGCCGCAGGCTGGTGAGTCGTCGCGGGTCCTTGCTCATTTCTTGTGCTAGTGCCTCTTCTCTCTGGATGGGTGGGTGCGCTGGTCCTGGTCCTGCTCCTGTTCACTCCGCCATCCCTTCGACTCCGAAGAATTCTGCTGGGCTCGGCTGGGGCGCTCGCGCTGGCACGCTCCCTGGCTGTCTGTGCATCTACCGCATCTGCTGCGAGCGGAGATGCTTCTCGATCGCCCTCTCGAGCTCCAGCGTGGGGACTGGTCCCTTCGGCTACTTGCCCCCGATTGCCCTCGTGCCGTGGCCCGGGGCTGCTTTTAGTACACGCGGTTGGATGGCGTGGCCGTGGTGTCCATCATCGCCAGCTCTGTGATCGGCACCACGTTTACTGCGTAAATGATATTGCCACGTCGGTCTGGGTCTTCCGAGCTAGGAGGAGGAGGAGAAGGAGGAGGAGGAGCTGGAGGAGGAGCAGGAGGAGGAAGAGGAGGAGGATATGATCTAGCCGTCCGTGCCAGGAGGAGGAAGGGGCGGAGGATGAGGAGGAGGAGAAGGAGGAGGAAGAGGAGGAGGAAGAAGAGGAGGAGGACGAGGAGAGGGAGAAGGAGGATGAGGAGGAGGAGGATGAGGATGAGGATGAGGATGAGGATGAGGATGAGGATGAGGATGAGGAGGAGGAGGAGGAGGAGGAGGAGAGGAGGAGGAGAGGGAGGAGGAGGAGGAGGAGGGAGGAGGGAGGAGGAGGAGGAGAGGAGGAGGAGGAGGAGGAGGAGGAGGAGGAGGAGGAGGAGGAGAGGGAGGAGGAGGAGGAGGAGGAGGAGGAGGAGGAGGAGGAGGAGGAGGAGGAGGAGGAGGAGGAGGAGGAGGATCGAAGACCCCACTTTGCGGGCGCTCTGGAGGCCGCCAGGAGGCCCGGAGGCTCGCGCCGGATGCGCCTGCAGGGGGGCGGCGGAGCTGTCGCGCGTGGGGCCGGGAAGAACGACGATGAGAGGATCGAGGCCGAGGTGGATTAGGAGGAGCTCAGGAGAGGATCGAGGAGAGGATCGAGGAGAGGATCGAGGAGAGGATCGGTGAGAGGATCGAGGAGAGGATCGAGGAGAGGATCGAGGCTGAGGAGGAGCAGGACCCCGCCTGGTCATCGACAACAGATCTCGACAGCCTTCAACCCTTCTCTGCCGTCCCTCCTCCCTCTTCCGCCGCCCTCCTCACCCCCTCGCTTCTCCCCGAATTCTCTTTTCCCCTCCCCCTCCCCCCCCTCCTCCCTCGCCGAGGGCCCGCCTGAAGTACTGCAGCGGGGACTCCTGCTCGCCCTCCCGCTCGTCCTCTATGGGCCCGGCCTTGACGGCGAGCCCGAACTCCTCTATCTCCGCGACCGTGTCCTTGGCCTGCTCCTGGGGGCAGGAGCGGTGCGATGCGTCATGGCGAGCGCGCGGTACGCAAGTGCTCGCCTGGCCACCCTGCCGCAGTCACCGATGCACATCCCTCCCCGACTCTGGCGGGAGCCCACGGGCGCGGCGGTCAACAGCCTCCAGCCCCTGCCGCGTGGCCTGCTGACAAGGGCCGCGGAGCCGTCATTATGCTGCTATGCGCATCGATGAACTGATCCCCCCCCCCCCAGCGTGGGCTGGACCCCACTGTCCGATTTACCCCCTTGAATGGGGATATCGGCTGCTCTCTTCGGGTTCCGAGGGGCATATCCCCAACGGAGGTGATGAAACGGTGGGGCTCGAGATGTGGATGGGGATGGGGATGGGGATAGGTTACCTCCGCAGGCCGAACGATTTTCCTCTCGAGCCCCACATGTCGGAAGCGACGCGCCGTCCAGGTGAACGGATACATGTAGCGCTCTTTTCGAGGTTGGGTGGATATGTTATGGTTGGAGGTGCGGGAGTTGGCCGGGCCCGCTGTGGCGTTCGAGCAAATGGGAGGACTTTCGGGAAATGGCCAGGCCCGGGGTGGCGCTCGAGCAACCGTCACATGTTATGGGAGAAGTGAAGGGAGGTGGCCGGGCCCGCTGTGGCGCTCGAGCTTCCGACTTGGACACTTTGCTTGTGTGTCCTCGCCCTCCCTCATCCCTTCCTCTCCTCCTCCTCCTCCTCCCATTTCCCCCCTCCTCCTCCAACCTCCTCCCTCCTCCTCCTTCCTCCTTGGTCCGTCTGCCTCCCTCCTCTCTCCTCCCTCCTCCTTCTCCTCCTCCTTCTCCTCGTCCTTCCTCCTCCCCCCTTTTTCCCTCATAATTTATCCTCTCTCCCCCCATTCGTCCCCTCTGTTCTCCTTCCACCTCCTCTTGCCTCTTCCCTCATCCGTCCCCTCGTCATCCTGGGAAGACCGCCCTCCCCCGTAGAATCACAGCATGGGTCTGCATATCCACAGCTCCGTGGATAGCATGATGCTTCACTTGCGGTGCTCCGCGGATCCCATTTCCCCTGGGTCCCGGATGTTAATTATTATTATATATTTATTCCCGGGAAATAAATGGATCCATCGTGTTTTCACACTCAGGAAATTGGATCCGCGCAACACAGAAATTGGATCCACGAAGCTCTCCCACACCCGAAAAGGGATCCAATTGGATCAATGGGTTATCTCATATTTCACTCCAAGAGGAAAAAACTGTCGGCCTGGGGATGTAAGCGATACTGATGCTATCCGCAGAGCTCCCACGCGTCGGAACAGCACACCAGGCCCTGCAGTTACTTTTAAGGGCGTGGGGCCCATGACGCTGGGCAGCCACGGGGTGAGACACAGAAGGCCACTTTCTTTGGCCCCGGGACCATCCAGGGAGGGCCCGTCCGCCTGCGCAGGCGATGCACACGCCGCACACGGAGCAGGCCAAGCAGTAGACAGACCTCCTCGTCTCGGACACCTCGCAGAACAGACTCAAGCTGAATTTAGCGAGTGCCCTGCTTCGTGCGCGTTTCGGGGCTCCTGGGAGGTCCTCGTGGCCACGGCTGGATTCGCAACGACATCCTGGTCAGAACGCGGTCCAGGAGCGGTCTGGACGTCGATCCTGAATCGGTGGCTTACTTCGGGTGCCGCAGACATCGCTGGCTGTCTTCGGGGATCAAATAGGGAGAATGCCGTGGCTCCCAGGATGGGGCAGACTGGGGCTGCCAGCCTTCTATGCCGACCGAAAAAACGGACGCCCGCAGGTTAGTCCTGGAACGTCTCTGGGGGGCGCGCGCTGTGTCTCCCAGGGGTTATCGTGCCAGGTTGCCAGAACATGTTCAGAACGATCCTACATGCACGGTGCTTACCACCGAGAAGAGACCTCACGGCAGGAATGTGATGTTTTGAGGCGTTCCTGTACTCAAAGGAGCCACGTGGTGTCCCCTCCTGCTTCTCCCTGCAGCTAAATCGTTTGATTTCCCTCCTGCGGCTATTCTGCTGCATTTGTCCGGGTGCACAGCTGGGTTTTATCACCAACAGCTGCGCACCTCAGCAGCCGCAGGTCAGCGATATATCGATATATCACGGTTAGGCGTCCTGAGGACTCCCAGAGAACATCGCCCGTCTCCCTCCTCAATTGCCCTCAAGCTCCTCCTCCTCCGCCTCCTTCTCCTCCTGCTCCCTCTCCTCGTCCTGCTGCCTCATCTGCACGAGCCCCGCGCTCCCATCGCGCAAGGCGGCAACGACAACGACACAGAGTAGCAAAACAGCGGCCTCGGACACGCGGTCCAACCTTAGAGAACCACCCCATCCCGATCCTCACTCTTCTCCTGCTCGTCATCCTTCAGATCCACTGACTTCCCGATCCTGACCAGGCCGGCCCGGCCCGCTCCGAAGAACGAGGCGCTCAAGCGACCGAAACCGCTCGATCACTCTGGTGCTCCGACCCGCAGCCCTCCTCCTCCTCCTCCTCCTCCTCCTCCTCCTCTCC
This sequence comes from Prorocentrum cordatum, assembly GCA_963575745.1. NCBI lineage: Eukaryota > Dinophyceae > Prorocentrales > Prorocentraceae > Prorocentrum > Prorocentrum cordatum. Next base: position 126,949 of record CAUYUJ010003147.1, on the reverse strand, counting down.
TCCTCCTCCTCCTCCTCCTCCGCCTCCTCCGCCTCCTCCTCCTCCTCCTCCTCCTCCTCCTCCTCCTCCTCCTCCTCCTCCTCCTCCTCCTCCCCCACCCCGATCGGCCAACTGAATGGCGACCTCCCTTGGTGGAGGAGGAGGCAAACCTGAACTGGGTGGACTCGCGAAATCGGATCGGATTTCATCGCCAACGAACCGTCCCGACTCGAATCGAAATCGAATCGCCGTGCTTATATTTGGTCTGCCCATATCGGTGCAGGATAATCCAACCGACTTGAATTGAATTCGAATCGTGGGCGGTCATGGGCTGTCAACTGACTGATCGATGGGGGTGGAGAACGATGAGGCGGTTGAGGAGACCGAGGCGAAGCAGGAGGCGGAGGTCCTCCTCCTCCTCCTCCTGCCCCTCGTGCGCCTCCCCCTTCTTCTCCTTCTCTTCACCTTGTCCATCGGTCGATCGACCTCGAAATGCCAGCCGAACCCTTGTCGAACCCTCTGGCAAGTCGTCTCGAATCCTCTTGAGAGCAATCGGGAACAAGGCAGCATGTCTTAGCACGTTCGTGGGGGCCTCTGGGGAGTCTCTTGCCTCATACCAAGATGGCCTCTGAGTTTGCTGCCCCTGCGAGTGCCTCTACTTTGCTTACTGCCTCTAGCACTTTCCACTCGGATTGCCAGGCCGTGGTTAACGAATTCTCCAAGGGATCTCAGGATAAGCTGCACCCTCACAAGCCCTACAATGGCCTAATGATGCGGACCTTTCCGTTTGCCTACAGGGCCACCGCCCTCCAGGAAGATGACAGGTCTCTGTCGACTTCTGAGCGTCTGCACATTTTAGGCCAACAGTGCAGCTGACGCTGCGGCAAAGGAAGGTCCTTGTATTCCAGGTGCTCTGATGAAGAGTCGGAGGCTTATTGTGAATGTGGCCGAAGCTTTTACCTCTCTTGCTGCGGATTTGATGGGGCGATGACCTCGCGCAGATCTTGAGAAGGTCGGGGGCTTGTTCTGAAGGTGGCCGAACATCTTCCCTCTTTTGCTGTGAGTTTGCTGCAGCGATAGCATCGCAGAGAACTCGTGAAGGTTCAGCTTGCGGAGCCCGCCCCTGCACCGAGAGATGCTCCACTGAAAACGTGCAGTAAGGACGGGTGGTGCGGACGCATGACCCTTGGAGGCCGAAGTTGGATGTTTGTGGGGCGGCGGGCGACCCAAACCAGAGGGACGTAACGGTACCCTGAGAGGCTGGCCAGTGGAAGCGGCAAACGACGGGCCGCAGAAACAAGGACACACGGGTACCCTAGAGAAGGCGCGCGCCCTCACTCGGCGCGTTAGCTGTCGGCCACCACGCCCTTGGAGTTGGGCTGGCAAATGCTGGCAGTGCAGCGAGTGTCTCGAGAACTCGCGTGCCGAGCAATGCCCTCCGCCGAAGGACTGCTCGGACAAGCTGCGGGTGGACCCGGGGCGCCTGCGAGAGCTCGCTCGTACGCATAGCGTGGCCGACGGCGTTGGCGGGAGCGGCGTCTGTTTCTGCCGACCTTGCCTCCCTCACGCCCCGAAGAGGGGGGGGACCCGTGCCCTCTCGGCCCTCGCCCCAGAGTGTCGGGTCCAGACTGCGGCTCCAGACGCCTTGGTCTGCGGGCACGGCTCGCAGAGAGGGGGCGCCGCCCAGGCTCCGCGGAGGCCTCCGTCCCAGACGATACAAACAAGGGGGTGACGGTGGAGCTGGACGGACTTGGCCGCTTCTGAAGCGGCTCGGCGGCCGTGGATGCCAACACACTTCTTTACGCGTGAAGGAGCCCCGTGGCACGGAGGGGGAGGAGGAGGGGCGGGAGGGGGCTTTTGGACTGCGCCGCTGATGCAGCACATCGCCCGTCAGCAATTTGTGGCACGCAGCTGGCGGAGACAATTTGGCCCAGTCAGGTGGCTGCACGAGAAAGTCGATTACATGACAGTCAGCGAGCCAGTGAAACCTTCAACCGTGGTCAGATCAGCAGCAGCAATACAGGGGCGCGGGGAGGGGGATAGGGGGAGGGAGGGATAGGGGGGGCTGCAGCACACGTCCTCCTCCTCCTCCTCCTCCTCCTCCTCCTCCTCCTTCCCACTCCTCTTCCTCCGGGCGACCCTGCGACTTGATCGAGCCTGGTAGGCGGATCGGCCCCCATCTAAGGGCTCAGCAGGACGGCCACCCTGGTCTGGTACGCCTGTCGGGGGGGGGATATGGGGAGGAGGAAAGGGGAGAGGGAGGAGGGAGGAGGGATGAGGATGAGGATGCGGATGATGATGATGATGAGGAGGAAGGAGGCCGGGGGAGGAAGCGTTTAATGGGGAAGAGGAGGGGGAAGATGAAGCAGAACAAGAAACACATTTGAGTCTGGGGTGCATCAATGATGCGGCAACGCGGGCTATCCCGTCCCAAATCCCCTCTTGTTCGCTGCAGACAGAACCCTATCGAAAGACGAGCGCCCCCATGAGCCTGCTAATCAAACAACAACCCCGTTTTGTCGAGGCCCCCCCCGAGTCCATCTTGCCATGCAAGTTTCCACCAGCCCTCTTTAGGACGTAGTTGGTCTGTGGCATTTCCTCTCCCAACCCCCATTCTTGCCCTTCGGGCGGGGTGTACCCCCCTCCCCTCGAGGAGGTTGAGGAGGAGGAGCAGGAGAAAGAGGAGGAGGAGGAGCAGGAGAAGGAGGAGGAGAAGGAGGAGGGAGGAGCAGCAGGAGGAAGGAGGAGGAGGACCCCCCCCCCCCGCACACCCAACCTCCAGCCCCTGCGGCTGGACGTGGCACCGCGCGGGTCATCAGAGCGTCCAAGAATAACCCAAGACGGCTCCGAGAGGGCACCCGGCAGCCCAATGTATCATCCGATACTGGCCAACGTACCCCACGATGGCTTCCAACCTGTTCCAACATGCCCCGACCCTGCTCCAAGACGGGTCCAAGTGGCCGCGGAGCCTCCAACGGACGTACACCCAAGATGCCAACAGCCTTCCCGCACCTGCGGGAAATCAATGTGCCTTGCCTTCTGGCCTCCTCGCTTCCGACGGTCTTGTTTTGAGCCCATTCGCTTCAAGCATGGCCCACATAATGCCCCAAGGGCGCCCCAAGAGACAACTTTGGGGACTCAAGAAGGGCATGCGCAATTGAGGACCCCCCCCCCAGTCGAAAGTGAGCCTGGTAGTTCAAATATGGCATATAGCCTGGCAAATTGCGTCCATCGCTCTGCTGTGAAGGTACAGTATGAGGGGTGGACGGATAAGATAGGATAAGATCGATGTAATGATCTTTCCAGCACATAGCGAACACTCGCGGTGTCCGGGCAAATAGGGCGCGCGTGCCTTGGGCCAAAGGCAACGGCGCGCGCGAGCTATGCTCCCGATACTATAACATCTCCCAAAGACCCACCCTCTAAGTCGGGAGGGGAGGAGACGGAGAGCATAGTCGCACGCAACGGTCGCGCGCACGACTGCTTGCAAAAAAGGAAAACGGTGCGTACAGTCGGGCCTAACACCAGACTGCAAGGCGAGTTTCCTCGCAAAGCATTTCACGCAAATGCAAGACAGCCCCTTCAAACAATGAAGGGCTATCGGCTCAGCTACAGGTAAGCCAAACAGGCCATACCTCACCAAACAGATGTGTATTAAGGCAAAGAGCCTGAGTTGTACGAAGCCGGCTCGTTGCCAGGCGTGAAATATAAGGCTCGTTTCCGAGCAACTAGAGGGGCGCCTTTATAGTAGGCGCCCGTGCAGGCAAATTGGACCGCGAGGGCAGCAAGGACAGACTAAAATTGATTAGACTTAGGTTTGTCTCTGTCCTCGGGACCCCGAAAGGGAACACATTGCTTCACGTCATACTTAAATGACTGGGTGCCTGACATCACTTCCAGAAGCAGCTCCCGATCGATGCTTCCCTTTGTATGCCCATCTGCGGTCATATCCCTAGTATCACACCATTGCACATTATGTACTATACCTATATCCATGAGCTCACGTATCCAGCTGATATGTCCAAGCAGAGTCCGTTCTGTAGGTATCTTGAGATCCCTGCTTGATAAAGATTTGTAGACGGACTCGGCGTCTATGGTAAGAGAGACTTTGATGGCTAGGCCTCCAACTTCACGCATGTCTCGTAGTTGTCGTGGAGTCAAAGCTCCTGCCTTGAGCTCGTGGAGAGTAATGAGCGTAGGGTAACACTAATCAAGGTTATGTGCAGCTGTAAGTGCCTCCGCAGCATAACTGGACCTCACCTGTAATCGGTGTGATTTGCATAGTCCGTCACAGAGGTGAATGACGGACTTGCCTTGAGGCGAGTTTCCTCGCCGTGGTACATTGGCCCCGCGTATGCCGTAGCCCTTGGTCTCGTCATCCTCCTCCCCGGTAAGCTTCCGATACCCCGAATCGCTATGGATGTCAACTTCATTCGTCGGCTTCATCCGAGGGAAGGTGATGCGTTTCGGGCTGCTGATCAGCTTTCGCGTCGCAGCATTCAGACGTCTGACTTGCAGATTGGTGGGCTCTTGAGTTTTCTGAAGAGAGACCACGTATACCATGAGCCAGATTTGGGCAAGAAGGGCATAGGCGAGGGCTCCTCGCAGGCTGACGAACATGTCGGTAATAAGTTTCGTGGCTTTGGCATCGGCCGCCGCTCCTGTAAGTTCTGGGTGTGTGATAGGACGTAGTTGTTTGATATACTCGTCCTGGTCCATGATCACATCTCCTTGGCCATTCTTAGTGTAGCGAACGGCGCAGTTCGTATATGTGTGCTTGTTGAGCTTGCATTTGCCAAACACCTTTTCGACACGTTGTACATAGTCGTCTATATTTTTCTCTAGACCTGTCATGTTAATATCATCGACATGTTTTGCCGTCAGAAGGTCTTGGCTGAATTCAAATTCAGGATCGTAGCTGGTCGGTGTAAGTCCTATAGCTCGTGTGGTCGTACGAAGTTTGAGAGAGAACGCTCTTGGAACGTCCTTTGTACCCGTTCCTGGTTTGAGGCATCTAAGACAGCGTCGACTTTCGTCGTAAGATGAGAAGCCGGGTAGTGTACGAAGTACCTGAGCACTTCCTGGTGGAAGAGTAAAGCAAACCATGCGAGTTTCCTCGCCGGTGGCATGGGCAAGTTCCTCATAGGTCAAACCCTTGAGGAACGCCTTATCGATGTCCATGGATGCTAAGATCCACTCTGGATGGCATGCCGCTTCACTTGCCATTAGTCGTTGGGACTGCCTTCGGGCGGTTCCCGAGAATGTTTCCACATCAAAAGCCTCAGTATCCATAAATCCACGAAGGACCAGTCTGAGACGGATGGTTTTAACGTTCTCGGTGCCCATCTTTACAAACTTCCGCTTGTATACATATCTGGATGTCATGATGTTGGAAGCTTTGGATAAATCATACATCTCAAAGCATCGATTATCAATCCAGATTTTGAGCTCAGTATACAAAGCTTCACTAACCTCCTTTGGATGTGCTGCTATGTCGGCTTTGGTCAGTAGATCATCTTCTTTGACAACCACAGCGCGTTTAGCAGCAGAGGATACATATACTCTCATCGTTGCGACCATATCGGTATCGAGCTGTGCAAGTTGAGTCTGATCCAACACTATTTTTGACATTTCCGATGTAAAACATAATTCAACGTAAGGACCATATTCATCACTGTCAAGGGAGTAGCTCTCGTCGGTTGTGGTTGAACAAAGAGAGACTAGACAGGATTCACTTGATTTCGGCTCGTCTCCGAGCATATCTGATGATATAATATCATCTTCGTCCACAAATGCTGAAACCAAAACACATTGGTCGGGCAGCATAGTTGTTGGGACGCAATAAAGATAATCATCAGTAATCGTCGTAGGATGAAGGTCCATACGTAGCTCGTCGTACCACTCTTCCAGCATCATAGCTTCGATATTGTGTTCCTCATTTTCCTCATAGATTGTCGACAGACGGCCTTCACTCGGCGATGAAGCATCTGGTGTGTCTGGAGAAGGCCTGTTTCCAGGCGACTCGTGTTCTCCAGACGTGTTGCTTGGATGCTGATATTTAGCCAAATCGTCGTGAAATCCTGAGGAAGGGACACGTGAAGTCAAGCATTGAATAAGTCTGGAGTGAGTGCTACCAGTGATCTGAGAAATGTTTAAGCCGGTGCCCACACATTCGTAATAATGGAACGCCGGGCTGATGTCGTTGTCATAGTGGATCAGCGTAGACCCGGTGGCGTACTTTACTGCAGGTAGGCTTGACACACTCTTAGCCAATCGAACTGCTACTACATGTTCTACTCGGAAGTAATTTCGTACGAGATACTGTAGTGCTAAGTGTACGCGCGGGTGAAACTTGCTGTCGTCTGACAGATTAAGGTTTCCCTTGTAATCGGGGATATAGCCGAAAACTTTGGCAGGTTTCCCTGCGCTGAGGTGTGCCACATAAGCAAGGACGGTTTGCATGGCCATATTATCCATGCCAAGTTCCCGTGTGAGGAGACATTCGATGTATAGTGTGTGACGAGCATCAGGATACATCACAATTACCTCACGAGATCCTGCCTTGACAACAATATGTCCTCTTTCAGGCACATTTCGGATCACCCGGAATGGGCCATTCCAGCCTCCATGGTCGTCCTTGGTGGCAGTAGGTCGGTGGTAATCGACCAAATCCCCTGATGAGTAGAGGCGAGCACCATCAGGAGTCGTCTTAGCCCTAAGAGCCCGATTTGTCTTGGCCACAGCAGTAGCCTGAGTTATAGCTTCTAGGCTGACTTCCCTTACACGACGTTCTCGTTCGTGTCCTGAAGTCTCGGGTCCCTTGGGAAAGTCAAGGGTATCGAGATCAGGAAGGAAGGAGGCTGACGTCCTGTGTGTGCCTGATATGGCGATACTCCGTTATAAAACGTAAACGCATTAGTAACGAAGATGCCTTCCGCCAATACTCTAGTGAATACAACAGGGATGTTGTGTCTATTCAATTCTTCCTCAATCATGTGGAGGACGCCTCTGAGAATGCCGTTTCGTGACTCAATTGAAGTCGCGTGTTGGCCAGGTGCTCGGATACGAAGTTCCGTGCCCTTATTGGCCATCATGGTTTTAGCGGCATCGTTATTCAGGGCGCCTTCTCCGTCTGAGTATAAAACTTTGAAGGGTCCGTGATAGGCAATCCAGCAATAGTGGTAGGCGTCGATGATAGCGTCACGTTCTCTGTCGGAAATTTCTAGGCCTGCTGCCAGGCGAATACAACGATCCATAATATGAAATATGGTCCGTTTCTTGTAAAACATGAGGTCCATTTCCCCTTCATCGAGCCAGTTACCAGGAAGGCTCACCGATGGTAGTGTTGAGTTTCCTGGACGTTCCCATGCTCTGCATTCCCGACAGGTATCGCAAACTTCCTTGATCATGTTCAGTCGAACGTTATCAAGCCCCACCTTTTCGAGGATTAGCCTCATCTTTGGCTCCTTCGCATGATACCATCGCAGATGCAGTTTTCGGAGTTCCTTTTTCACGACATGAGGTTCGTGACTACGGAGACTCTGTAGACTGTGTTGGATGTCGAATCTCGTCCAGTCGGGTAGTCGTGGAGCCCCAGAGCCGGTGGAGGCAAGAGGGTTCCTTGTAGCTCTCCGTAGTTGGTCCCCTGTGTTAACTGCGTCTGGAGGTGGTGGTACGCCTTGTAGACGGCCGCGGCGGGCCGCTACCTGTGGCACTTCGCTAGAAGACGCAGAAGGCGTGTTTCCACGCTCGGGGGCGTCTCGTAGCATGTCGTAGCTGCTGGCACCGATGTCGGATCGACGTTGCCGAAGGATCGTGGTCGCGGTGGCCTGGCGTGTGCGCCTTGACGGCCACCTGAAGCTGAAGCTTGGCCCTCACCAGGTTTAGGTAAGGGTTTCCACCAAGCTGGCACGGTTTTGCCTTCGGGGTCGTGGTCGTCTGGTAGTTTAAATGGTTCAGCAAAACGACATTTACCAGGTTCGGTATCGAGGTGGTTCTTAACACCCTTGCTTCTCGTAAGATCCCTCTGACATGCTGGACATGGCCAATATACAGAGATGGAATCATGATATTTACACTGCGTAGGGTCTCTGTTATGGCTCGGACTGTCCTTTCGGACATTGTCGATGCATGCCGGGCAAGTAGCCACCTTTGGGATGATGCGATCACCGATGCGTCTCATACCTTCGCCTGGTTCAGCTTGATCGGGAAGGTCTGTAGGATAAGCATGTGCTGTACTTATAGGCGCGTTTCCGCGCGTGGTGTCAATGGCTTTCGCCAGATATACAGCTTCCACGAAGGCAGACTGCAGTCGTCGGGTGTATAGAGGGCGCGCCGCTGGATCA
>CAUYUJ010003147.1:75000-118525 GCA_963575745.1 Prorocentrum cordatum | reverse complement strand
GGCGGCCGCAGCGGGCGCAAAGGCTACAGCGAAGGCGCCGACTGTGGCGTCCTTCAAAGATAGCTCGTAGATAGCGCTCACGAGCGCCCGAGGCACGCCTGGCGTGGGCGGCGGCCGCAGCGGCCGCAGAGGCTACAGCGAAGGCGCCGACTGTGGCGTCCTTCAAAGATAGCTCGGAGATAGCGCTCACGAGCGCCCGAGGCACGCCTGGCGTGGGCCGCGGCCACAGCGGGCGCAAAGGCTACAGCGAAAGCGCCGACTGTGGCGTCCTTCAAAGATAGCTCGGAGATAGCGCTCACGAGCGCCCGAGGCACGCCTGGCGTGGGCGGCGGCCGCAGCGGGCGCAGAGGCTACGCCGAAGGCGCCGACTGTGGCGTCCTTCAAAGATAGCTCGGAGATAGCGCTCAAGAGCGCCCGAGGCACGCCTGGCGTGGGCGGCGGCCGCAGCGGGCGCAGAGGCTACGCCGAAGGCGCCGACTGTGGCGTCCTTCAAAGATAGCTCGGAGATAGCGCTCACGAGCGCCCGAGGCACGCCTGGCGTGGGTTGCGGCCGCAGCGGGCGCAAAGGCTACACGGAAGGCGCCGACTGTGGCGTCCTTCAAAGATAGCTCGGAGATAGCGCTCACGAGCGCCCGCGGCACGCCCGGCGTGGGCGGCGGCCGCAGCGGGCGCAAGGGCTACAGCCAAGGCGCCGACTGTGGCGTCCTTCAAAGATAGCTCGGAGATAGCGATCACGAGCGCCCGAGGCACGCCTGGCGTGGGCGGCGGCCGAAGCGGGCGCAAAGGCTACAGCGAAGGCGCCGACTGTGGCGTCCTTCAAAGATAGCTCGGAGATAGCGCTCACGAGCGCACGAGGCACGCCTGGCGTGGGCGGCGGCCGCAGCGGGCGCAAAGGCTACAGCGAAGGCGCCGACTGTGGCGTCCTTCAAAGATAGCTCGGAGATAGCGCTCACGAGCGCCCGCGGCACGCCTGGCGTGGGCCGCGGCCGCAGCTGGCGCACAGGCTACAGCGAAGGCGCCGACTGTGGCGTCCTTCAAAGATAGCTCGGAGATAGCGCTCACGAGCGCCCGAGGCACGCCTGGCGTGGGCCGCGGCCGCAGCGGGCGCAAAGGCTACAGCGAAGGCGCCGACTGTGGCGTCCTTCAAAGATAGCTCGGAGATAGCGCTCACGAGCGCCCGAGGCGCGCCTGGCGTGGGCCGCGGCCGCAGCGTGCGCAAAGGCTACACCGACGGCGCCGACTGTGGCGTCCTTCAAAGATAGCTCGGAGATAGCGCTCGCGAGCGCCCGAGGCACGCCTGGCGTGGGGTGCGGCCGCAGCGTGCGCAAAGGCTACACCGACGGCGCCGACGGTGGCGTCCTTCAAAGATAGCTCGGAGATAGCGCTCACGAGCGCCCGCGGCACGCCTGGCGTGGGCCGCGGCCGCAGCGGGCGCAAAGGCTACAGCGAAGGCGCCGACGGTGGCGTCCTTCAAAGATAGCTCGGAGATAGCGCTCACGACCGCCCGAGGCACGCCTGGCGTGGGCGGCGGCCGCAGCGGGCGCAAAGGCTAAAGCGAAGGCGCCGACGGTGGCGTCCTTCAAAAATAGCTCGCAGATAGCGCTCAGGAGCGCCCGAGGCACGCCTGGCGTGGGTTGCGGCCGCAGCGGCCGCAAAGAGAACAGCGAAGGCGCCGAGTGTGGCGTCCTTCAAAGATAGCTCGCAGATAGCGCTCAGGAGCGCCCGAGGCACGCCTGGCGTGGGTTGCGGCCGCAGCGGGCGCAAAGGCTACATCGAAGGCGCCGACTGTGGCGTCCTTCAAAGATAGCTCGGAGATAGCGCTCAGGAGCGCCCGAGGCACGCCAGGCGTGGGTTGCGGCCGCAGCGGGCGCAAAGACTACAGCGAAGTCGCCGAGTGTTGCGTCCTTCAAAGATAGCTCGCAGATAGCGCTCAGGAGCGCCCGAGGCACGCCCGGCGTGGATTGCGGCCGCAGCAAGCGCAAAGGCTACACCGAAGGCGCCGACTGTGGCGTCCTTCAAAAATAGCTCGGAGATAGCGCTCACGAGCGCCCGAGGCACGCCTGGCGTGGGCGGCGGCCGCAGCGGGCGCAGAGGCTACAGCGAAGGCGCCGACTGTGGCGTCCTTCAAAGATAGCTCGGAGATAGCGCTCACGAGCGCCCGAGGCACGCCTGGCGTGGGCGGCGGCCGCAGCGGGCGCAAAGGCTACAGCGAAGGCGCCGACTGTGGCGTCCTTCAAAGATAGCTCGGAGATAGCGCTCACGAGCGCCCGAGGCACGCCTGGCGTGGGCGGCGGCCGCAGCGGGCGCAAAGGCTACAGCGAAGGCGCCGACTGTGGCGTCCTTCAAAGATAGCTCGGAGATAGCGCTCACGGGCGCCCGCGGCACGCCTGGCGCGGGTTGCGGCCGCAGCGGGCGCAAAAGGCTACAGCGAAGGCGCCGACTGTGGCGTCCTTCAAAGATAGCTCGGAGATAGCGCTCACGAGCGCCCGAGGCACGCCTGGCGTGGGTTGCGGCCGCAGCCGCCGCAAAGGCTACAGCGAAGGCGCCGACGGTGGCGCCCTTCAAAGATAGCTCGGAGATAGCGCTCACGGGCGCCCGAGGCACGCCTGGCGTGGGCCGCGGCCGCAGCGGGCGCAAAGGCGGGGGCGAGGCCGAAGGCACCGTCTGTGGCGTCCTTCACAGATAGCTCGGAGATAGCGCCCAGAGTGCGCCAGGCGCCACGGCGCCACGCCAGGCGCGGGCCGCGGCCGCAGCGGGCGCGGGAGCGAGCGAGGCCGAAGGCGCCGCCTGTGGCGCCCTTCAAAGATAGCTCGGAGATAGCGCCCAGAGAGCGCCAAGCGCCACGCCGGGCGTGGGCCGCGGCCGCAGCGGGCGCGGGAGCGAGGCCGAAGGCGCCGTCTGTGGCTTCCTTCAAAGATAGCTCGGAGATAGCGCCCACAGTGCGCCAGGCGCCATGCCGGGCGTGGGCTGCGCGCCAGCGCCTTCGCAGTGCTGCTTTCCAATGCCAAAGGCGCGCGTCGCCGTCAGCGAGGAAACAGACCCCTGTGGAACTGCTGCGCCAGCGGCCGCCCACCGGCGAAGCTCCACGCCGAAGGTGCAAACGGTTGCCTCATCGACGAGGCGAGCTGACGCGCGAGCGCCATGCACCCTGCGCGCGTGCCCGCATGGGCGCGCATTGCCACGGCCGCGACCGCACGCGCGCTTCCCAGCATTCGCACCCCAGTGTCACAACCCCGTGCCGAAGGCAAAACGGCAACGCACGGACATGCTGCGCCAGGGGCAGCCCTGCGCGCGTGCTCACGTGGATGCGCAATGCCACGGCCGCGTCGGCGATCGCCTGCGCGCGCCACTTCGATAGCCCCCCGTGATAGGGGGGTTGGGGGGAGAAACCCTAAACCCTAAAGGGCTTTACTGTGGGTGGTCTGGGGCGGGAGTGCAAGTTCATAGCGCGCGCGGCTTGGGCAGCGATCCCCCCCAACAACCTTGATGTGGGGGGGATCGCAGCCAGCGCGCGCATGCGCCCCTGCAGGCCCTAAACCCTAAACCCTAAACCCTAAACCCTAAACCCTAAACCCTAAACCCTAAACCCTAAACCCTATCCCTAAACCCTAAACTGAAGCGCGACCCCTCGAAGGGTCGCGCACCGATGTCGAGCCTTTTCCGCTCTGAAAGCGAGCGATAGTCGAGCGCCCAGATCGTTATCGGGCCGGCGCACGCGCTGAGCTTCGGCTCTTAGATAACCCTGAACCCGGGGTCGTTTTGCTCACGCCGTTCGCTCTTGGCCCCTGGAAGGATAAACCTCACCTGGGAGCGCTCCCAGGCGCTCCCAGGCGCTCCCAAGCGCTCCCAGGCGCTCCCAGGCGCTCCAGGCGCCCCCAGGCGCTCCCAGGCGCTCGCAGGTGCTCCCAGGCGCTCCCCGGCGCTCCCAAGCGCTCCCAAGCGCTCCCAAGCGCTCCCAGTCGCTCCCAGTCGCTCCCAAGCGCTCCCAGGCGCTCCCAGGCGCTCCCAGGCGCTTTCAAGCGCTGCCAAGCGCTCCCAGGCGCTACTCGGCGCTCCCAAGCGCTCCCAAGCGTTCCCAGGCGCTCCCAGGCGCTCCCAAGCGCTCCCAAGCGCTCCCGAGCGCTCCGGGGCGCTCCCCGGCGCCCAGGGGCGCTCCCCGGCGCTCCCAAGCGCTCCCAGGCGCTTTCAAGCGTTCCCAGGCGCTCCCAAGCGTTTCCAAGCGCCCCGGAGCGCTCCCCGGCGCCCGAGGGCGCTCCCCGGCGTTCCCGGCACGCTCCCAGGCGGTCCCCGGCACGCCCCCAAGCGCGCCCAGGCGTTCCCGGCACGCTCCCAGGCGGTCCCCGGCCCCAGGCGGTCCAGGCGGTCCCAAGCGCTCCCCGAGCGCTCCCAAGCGCTCCCAGGCGCTCCCAAGCGCTCCCATGCGCTCCCAAGCGCTGCCAAGCGCGCTCCCAGGCGCTCCCAGGCGCTCCCACGCGCCCCTAGGCGCTCCCAGGCGATCCCAAGCGCACCCAAGCGTTCTCAAGCGCTCCCAGGCGCTCCTAAGCGCTCCCAGGCGCTCCCAAGCGCTGCCAAGCGCTCCGAAGCGCTCCCATGCTTGCGAGCGCCTGGGAGCACTTGGCAGTTGCGAGGGGGCGCCAAGCCCGCCCCCTCGCGCTCCCCCTCCGCGCCGGCGCTCCCAAGCGCTCCCAAGCGCTCCCAGGCGCTCCGGGGCGCTCCCTGGCGCCCGGGGGCGTTCCCCGGCGCTCCCAAGCGCTCCCAGGCGTTCCCAAGCGCTCCCAAGCGCTCCCAAGCGCTCCCAAGCGCTCCCAGGCGCTCCCACGCGGTCGCAGGCGCTCCCAGGCGCTCCCAAGCGCTCCCAGGCGCTCCTGGGCGTTGCCAAGCGCTTTCAAGCGCTCCCAGGCGCTGCCAAGCGCTGCCAGGCGCTGCCAAGCGCTCCCAAGCATTCCCAAGCGTTCCCAGGTGCTCCTCGGCGCTCCCAGGCGCTCCCAGGCGCTCCCAGGCGCTTCCAAGTGTTCCTTTCCTAGGCCTTCCCAGGCGCTCCCAAGCGCTCCCCAGGCGCTCCCAAGCGGTCCCAAGCGCTCCCAAGCGCTCCCAGGCGCTTCCAGGCGCTGCTCGGAAATCCGAAATGCAAACCAAGAGATCACCCTGCGAGCAAGATGCGCGCCCCCAAGCGCGCCCAGGCGTTCCCGGCACGCTCCCAGGCGGTCCCCGGCCCCAGGCGGTCCAGGCGGTCCCAAGCGCTCCCCGAGCGCTCCCAAGCGCTCCCAGGCGCTCCCAAGCGCTCCCGTGCGCTCCCAAGCGCTGCCAAGCGCGCTCCCAGGCGCTCCCAGGCGCTCCCACGCGCCCCTAGGCGCTCCCAGGCGATCCCAAGCGCACCCAAGCGTTCTCAAGCGCTCCCAGGCGCTCCTAAGCGCTCCCAGGCGCTCCCAAGCGCTGCCAAGCGCTCCGAAGCGCTCCCATGCTTGCGAGCGCCTGTTGGCAGTTGCGAGGGGGCGCCAAGCCCGCCCCCTCGCGCTCCCCCTCCGCGCCGGCGCTCCCAAGCGCTCCCAGGCGCTCCCAGGCGCTCCGGGGCGCTCCCTGGCGCCCGGGGGCGTTCCCCGGCGCTCCCAAGCGCTCCCAGGCGTTCCCAAGCGCTCCCAAGCGCTCCCAAGCGCTCCCAAGCGCTCCCAGGCGCTCCCACGCGGTCGCAGGCGCTCCCAGGCGCTCCCAAGCGCTCCCAGGCGCTCCTGGGCGTTGCCAAGCGCTTTCAAGCGCTGCCAGGCGCTGCCAAGCGCTGCCAGGCGCTGCCAAGCGCTCCCAAGCATTCCCAAGCGTTCCCAGGTGCTCCTAGGCGCTCCCAGGCGCTCCCAGGCGCTCCCAGGCGCTTCCAAGTGTTCCTTTCCTAGGCCTTCCCAGGCGCTCCCAAGCGCTCCCCAGGCGCTCCCAAGCGGTCCCAAGCGCTCCCAAGCGCTCCCAGGCGCTTCCAGGCGCTGCTCGGAAATCCGAAATGCAAACCAAGAGATCACCCTGCGAGCAAGATGCGGCTCCGAGAAATAGCAAGTTAATCCCCCCATGCGAAGGGGGGCGAAGGGGGGTAGATTGACAGATGGATGACGCCCGCAGATGATCCGCCAGAAAGACCTTCCCCCCATGAGAAGGGGGGAGAGAGGGGGGTAGAAGAACCCTAAACCCTAAAGGGGCACTTTTGGGTGGGGGGTGGGAACGGGAACGAATAGCAGCCGACCCCCCCAACCTCTTGAAGGAGGGGGGGTCGAGCTGCTTCCGCCCAGCGAGGCCCTAAACCCTAAACCCTAAACCCTAAACCCTAAACCCTAAACCCTAAACCCTAAACCCTAAACCCTAAACCCTAAACCCTAAACCCTAAACCCTAAACCCTAAACCCTAAACCCTAAACCCTAAACCCTAAACCCTAAACCCTAAACCCTAAACCCTAAACCCTAAACCCTAAACCCTAAACCCTAAACCCTAAACCCTAAACCCTAAACCCTAAACCCTAAACCCTAAACCCTAAACCCTAAACCCTAAACCCTAAACCCTAAACCCTAAACCCTAAACCCTAAACCCTAAACCCTAAACCCTAAACCCTAAACCCTAAACCCTAAACCCTAAACCCTAAGCCCTAACCCCTAACCCTAACCCTAAAGCCTAAACCTCGCTCGCCTCGCGCGCAGACTGTTGGACGTAGGGGCCGTCGGGGGCGGGACTCTGAAAGCTTTGCGGGTGTGCGGGCGGGCCCTTGGGGGGGGGGGGGGGGGTTCCCTGGAGCACACCCCCCCTTTTGTGTCTTCCAGGTGATCCACTGGCGCTCTTTCTATTTTTGTGCCAGTGAAAGCTCGGTATTGCACGGTTGTGCGTGCGCATGCTGACCGTTACACTTGAGTCGCTCAAACAGTTTAAGAATTGTCTCGTCGTTGCTGGTGATATTTGTCGGCTTCTTAATATAGTCACCAGTCGTGTCTTTAAGTCCCGTAGCGCATTGGTCAATGCGCACGGTTGTAATGTGTGGTCGGTTGGCAAGCTTCTTCCATGGAGAAATGTCATCTACCCATGTTCGTGTAGGTTGTTCGCGTATAAACCACCTCCGAGCGTCATCTTGGGTTACAGCAATTTGACCACAGTAAGTTATGTGTGGTAAGTCTTCTTTATGGTGCTGTTCCCAAGTGCTGTAGTTGACTTTGTAGTTGTAGTGGGATGGTGGTCCCGTGGTGCGGCAGATGGGTTGCAGTATAGCAACTCGTACGTAGCATATAGCAAAGTAATGATCTATAACCTGCTGCACCGAGGGGTCTCCCAGGTCGACATATGTAGTCTTGTCCAAGTTGCCGCCTGAGGAACGCCCCCTTGAGAAGGCAAGCTCTGAGATGCCACCCTCACCGCCACAAAGCTCCAACATATCCACGCAGTTGTTATGACCATAGCATAGTGTAGCAACTATGCTGTTTATGTTAGCGTGTGTGTCGGGCATAGATGTGGGGAGGGTAAGGGACAGGTCATCGTCCTCGTCGGAGCTTATCAGCTCAACAGGGACGTCAGTACTCCAGGTTGCCATAAGATCCTGTCCGAGTCCTGACAAGTCGTCGCCGCAATCATCGTTTCCGTCTTCAACGTGCTTTTTAATGCGGCGAGGCTTGATGCCTGCTTCCTTTTCGGCTTTGAGCCTCTCCTTCTGCTTTATACGCGATTCAGTGGGTAAAGCTTGCTCGTCTTGTTCGTCGGTCTGTGTACTCATTGTCGTGGTTGAATGGGTACATGCGTCAATCGCCAGAGTCGGGAGGGGGAGAGAACAGTCATCTATGATGACGCGTCGATGTTTCTGTGGTGATTGAGTCGGCTCGTTTCCGAGCAAGACCGGTTCCTCGGGTTGCCAATACAACCGAGTACTGATGTTGGCAACCCCTGCGGGTAATGGTGCATGCCAATCATATCCTGTTGGTTGAACCGCATTGGTATCCAGGTTGATTGTTACACGTCGGATGACTTCAGACCATTTTGGTCCTCCCTTATTAGTCGTCACGTAGTGACGGGTGTTGTGGTCTGTACGTGTATACGTATTTAAGTATACAGGCACGTTTCCGTGCGTGGTGGTGCTCCCCAGGATGTTGTCGTTCAAATGACGGATGAGTGTAGTACGTGTCTGAGCTCGCCATTCAGCATGCCGTACTGTATGGCCGTACCAATCCAACACATGTTGTGGTATTGTCTGCTTACAGGTACATGCCCACAGCTTCGAGCTAATCGGCATTGAAGATGCTACCTGCATATACGTACCGCTTGGTGTACTGTCTTGCATATTGAACCGAATACCGAAATGACACAAACGCATCCGTATTACTGACAACTTTAGATCTTCCAGGATGTCACGTACTGGAGATAACTTCCAAACATATCCTGGGGGACCAAATATTATGATCTTCATGCGGAGTTTCTTGGCTTTTATCAACAGGTTCTGGATACGTGACCAATGTGGGGCCACTCTCTTTCCTGGAGTTCTTACGTACCAGTCACTCGGAGTACTGATCCATATGAGAGTGTAATCTCCACTGATCACCGCACCTAGGTAGTTTGTGCCCACGCTTGTCATAAGTTCGTTGTGGGAAATACGATCACAAATATAACCTCGTGTGCGGAGGTCGGCACATGCCTCCCTCGTATCTTCAATGACAAAAGCCCTCTTACTAAGGCAGGTTACCCCGCTGTCCTTGTTACCCCCCGGCTTTTCAGCCAACAGGCAAGACGACGAGGGGGCGACGTCGCCCTGCCATCTTCAAGATGAAGAAGATGTGCCTACAATATCTGCCAGCATCTGGGCTTCCCTCAGATGCTGGAGCTCAGCACTGCAGCGCGCCGTGGCCTCAGAGGCGGATTGCTCCGCAAATGCTGTCAGCATCGATGGATTATCCATCAGCTGTTTCAGCACGCCTTTGGACCTAGCGTCGCTGACCGTATGCAATTCACGATTAGTGTATCCCATCACTATTTTACGGCGGGACTGTACAGCGTCCATGGGTACACTACCACCATGCAGGGCCAGTGTCCTGGCAACAAAACAATCGAACGTCTCGAGATCGTCGATGTTGTCGCCTCGCATGGTGGCCTTGGCGAGCGTCTCCATCAACCCCTGGGGCAGGTTTCCCTGCAATTGCTTGCGCTCCTGCGCCGGGGTCGGCTCGCCTGTCAGCACTGTCTGGAAGGACGTGCTGCTTGAGCTCGAGGCGGGTTGCCCCGCAGCTCCAAAACAATCACACCTGATCGACAGATGCCCTGACGGCAACTTTGTCGTCGGCATGATTTTGGAGCCTTCTGGGAGCTCCATTTTGACCTGCCCCTTACCAGGGAATATCAGCTTCTCCTGGCCTCGTTCAAGCACGATGATCGTGCGTTTGTCCTGCATACTATCGAGGCCTAGGATGGCTGGCAGGTCCTTTGCCACAGCCTGACACAATGTTCGTCTTGTATGAATCGAGTTGGGCCGACCCCTGGTACTCGCAGGCAATACTGAATGTGCCTACGGTATCCGCTGGGGCCGACCCTTCTCCCACTCCGTTGATATTCAAACGAGAGCGGGGCTCGAACGTACAAGTACGGCCATGTGCCTCGGCAGCCTGGGCGAACTTACGGCTCGTGTTCTCGCCCATGATGTTGATCTTTGAACCGACGTCGATGAGTATGGAATTTCCACCATCATCCAAGAGCGTCTTACTCGGCTGCTTGATGTGCACAGTTTCTGAAGTGTCGGCTGTGTCGGTAGGCGGGTTTCCCTGCGGCACAGTCGTGCTCCCTGGCGGGTTACCCCGCGTGACACTGGCATGCGACTCGCTCTCGGCCATGCGTGCCAGGTCGATGTACTGGAAGTACGACACGTGCTGGGCGTGATCGCCACGCTCCTCCCGCCAGTTGGCATACTCATCATGTATGCTCTTATACTGCTCGCGGGTCGTGCGCCTTATCAGCGTCAGGTACGAGTGAAGGGCGATGTCTTGCAGCCCCTCGTTCGTGATGTGATCCCGGTACTTCAGCCACTCCTCGAACTCCTCGTTCGTCGCTGTGATGTTGACGGCCCTGGCTGCTGTTGCTGCTGACGCCACTGAGGATTCTGATAAGTCTAGCGACGGACTATCAGTTTCAGGATTGTTGGCATCCAGCATAAGTGTTGTGTGCGTATTATCCATCTGATTTTGGAAATGTCGTGCACGCAATTCACGCAGCTGATCAGGGTCCAGTGACATCTCAGCCTCGCCTCCACTCTGGGGAGACATCTGAGGAGTATCATGCAGGTTTCCCTGCTGAGGCGCCGTCATCGGGATAAGCTGATCAAAATATCCCGTTTCCATAGGCGGCCTTACCTCTTCAGGCAGGTATCCCTGCTGTTGTGACTGGGCTGTCTGCATAGCTAGCATCCTAGACGTCATCTCCTCCACCATGCTCCTCAGCTCCCGCAGCTCTCTCGCTGATTGCTCAGGAGTCTGACTAAAGGAGCCGGTCCATGGGAAGGATGATGCTATAATGCCAGGTGCTCGACAGATAGCACATGGTGGCTGCTGAGGATCTCCTTCACGCTGGCTTGGAACGTGGCCCACCACATTAGAATTCCAGCATCCCTCGTGGAACAAGTGGTTGCACCTCAGGCGGTAAACACTGTCCCTGGGCTGAAATTCTTCGAGGCATACTGCACAGGTATCTTCCATCCCAGTAAAGACCTCTACGTCTGCTGCCCTGGGATATACCCGCCGCTGCCTCTCCAGCACCGTCTCGGAGGGCATGAAGGCTGATGGGGGAGTCCCCGTTGGATTCAGCACCTCCTGCACTTCAACATTTGGCATGGAAGTGGTAGGAGTCACGGCGGGCGAGTTTCCTCGCAACGGTGAGCCCCTGTTCCTCACCACATCCAGTGCAGCTGCACGTGACTGATCCCGTACACTTTGCACCGCCTGCCTTCTCCTGAAGCATGCCTGTTGAGTGTGGTGCGTCTGCCTGATGTAGTCAGGCACGCCCCTACTGCCAGACGATATTGAATGGGCAGTGGGCTGGACAACCACCTCTGGTGATGTCGGTGAAGGCATGAAGGCCATGTGCGGGTACATGGAATGGTCACTGCAGCGCACATTAGTGAGGTTATGCATCTGATCCGCCAATTCACGAACAAATTTGTTCGGAACCCTTGACCCATCAGGGTATAATGGCGGGTTCATCTGCGCTGGTGGTGGCCTCTGGCCCTGAGACATGCTCGGATGGGCATTGAACGCCGGGATAAAGGCTCGTTGCCGAGCAGGATCCCGTGGGTTGGGACCCTCAGGCTCCCAGGACCAGGCTGGCCTCCACCTCTGCCCACTTGGGTGAGGCAGATTATGGCTCTGCACCTGCTGCACCGCGGCCGCCACTCTTGAGCGATAGTCGTCAGGTACACCCGCCCTGTGGTGGCTTGGTGTGCCAGGCAGGTTTCCCTGCTGACTCGTTGGCGTGCCGGGCGGCATCATGTTGAGGAGGGCTGTGCTGTGTTCAGCCCTAGCCGCAGCTATCCTCTCCATGAGAGTGCCGTTTGTGGCAGGGCGGACAGGTGTCCCGAATGGGGATTGTGCCGGT
The DNA here is from genome assembly GCA_963575745.1 of Prorocentrum cordatum. NCBI lineage: Eukaryota > Dinophyceae > Prorocentrales > Prorocentraceae > Prorocentrum > Prorocentrum cordatum. The sequence goes on along the minus strand of CAUYUJ010003147.1, from coordinate 106,945 downwards.
GGTGTGCCCAATGGAGTCATGCCCCTTGGAGTGTGCATGCTCTGAGTAGGGCTTCCATGCATTGGCTCAAACCGAGCAGGTCCGCTTGTAGGCAGGTTTCCCTGCATGGCCTGACGATTTCTCGTAGCCATAGCGGACATTGCTCCCTGGCCTGCGGCCCAGGGGTCCTGCTGGTATAACCTGTCCGCCAGCTGTTCTACCTGGTCAGGGTTCAGCGCGGCTGCGATCTGATCCAGGTCCGAGGTACTGATGGCCTGCCAAGACACGGCACTAGGCCCTTGGCTTGGGGCACGGCTTGGAGCCGCGCTCCCGGCCTCACTCTCGGTAATCATGAAGATCCGATAGATCTCAGGCTGGTTTCCCAGCTTGGTAGGGCTGTAGTGGTCCCCAACTTCCCTGTGGAGGTAACCCATAGGGGGGTCAACGCCCCCTTGGTCTCGGGACCACTGGTACTTAACGCTAGCAGTGCCAACGTCAGCCCACCTGTCAGGAGCAGACATCGTTGCGACAGAGACTCGCGCATGGCGGCTCCCCAGATACTCTGGATTACGCCAGTGCCTTCCTGTGGACAGGTCCTCTACATGAGAGACATAATACGGTTCAATGATGCCGTTATCTCCCTCGGACAAGAGGACTCCGTTATCGGACCAACAGAACTTCATACCATCTTGTATGGCCTTACGCCAATCTACGAAGATGATGATGTCTGAGTCTGGGTCCCACCCACTGTTCACGGCACGGCGGCGAACTGTCGGCACGAAATGAATGCGCGACCGGCCTGTCCCCTTTTTCTTCGTGTTATGCTCAGGTCTACAGGACAGGCCGTGCCACATAATCCCTTCGAAGGCGTGCCATCGAGTGCCATGCATAGCAACATCGGGGTATGGGGCCGGTCTCCCGGCAGGTTGGTCGCACAGCACAATGTAGCTGTACAGCGACCATGGAGCTTTCAATTCCCATGAATGCCCCTGAGAGGCGCGGACGAAGATAGCGGGCTCTCCGGAGTCCCGCATCAACACCTTGAACTGTAGGCGCTGTTTTTCTTCTCCGTCTGGTTCACGAACACGAGCAACTTCCATCATGATGGCTGCTAGTTGGTCAACCGAGCGCCTACATAGATGCTCGTTGATGACCTCGGCCTCGTCATATCTTGGATTATACCCAGTGCGTCTTGATTGACCTGTGTTCCACGGGTAACGGTCCACGAGTTCCACTAGGTTAACCCAACCATCATGATCATCGAAAGATTCCAGGCTCCACACAGGATTGTGTTGCCTGTCTAGCGCATGTCTGCATATCCTGCTGAGAGCTTTGCTCAGCTGTTTGAGAATATCATTGGATGTGGGAAGGATTCCAGCTTTCCTGCATTCCTTCATGAATGTCTCATCCACCGAGCGTATCGGTGGGAGCTTCCGAAGCGCAAGTCTATCCCTGATCACATTCGGAGTCCCACTAGTGAAGGACGTGTCACCTGGGTGGTGCAGCTGAACCACTGGCGGGTTTCCCCGCATCGGAACCTCTGTTGCTGAAGAGGCTGCGGCTCCTGAAGAGGAGGAAGCTGCGGCGGCAGCGCCTGGCGGGTTTCCCCGCGGAGATGCGCGACTGGCGCTGCCCCTGATCTTCGGCGCCCAGGTACCCCTCGACATAGCACCTTCATCGGACCTCCTGGAACGGGCCGCCACAGGCGAAGCTGGCGCAGGTGCATACCCACTGCGCTCGAAAGCTGCCGCCTTTTTCGCAATGGAGCTGCTGCGACTAGGCGGGCGTCTTCGTTCCTCCATAGGGTCCTGAGGTTGCTGCTTGGGCTCAGGGCGCTTGTGTAGGAGTTGCGCCAATCGGCGGCCTCGGGGTTTCAGTTCGAGGCACCTCCATCTGCGCGTCTGGCCCAGGGTCCTGAGGGCTCGTCTTCGGTTTCGGCACCGAGGACGGCTTAGGTGTCGGGGGTTCACTCTTGGCCTTCGAAGTTAGTGGGAGTGGGGGCTTCGGAGCCCTCTTCATGTAGATCTTACCAGAATCCTCCAACATCTTGCGAGTTGCCTCGCGAGTGCGTTCTTCTGCTGTCCGCATACGCTCCTCGTCCTCCGCCACACGTTGAGCCTTTTTCTCATCCTTGATTGTCGGTTCTGGTTGTTGGGACTGGCTAGAGACGCCAGGCGAGTTTCCTCGCATACTAGGAAGACTAAAGAGCGCGTCTTTCTCTTCCTGGGTCATGGCTACCAGTCCCCTTGGAACCGGAGTAGGCTTCTCTTCTTCTTTCGGATCCAAGTGGCTCAAGATCCCGAGACGACGATTCACTTCTGCGATCTCTTCCTGTGTCATCGGGATAAGTTGCGGATGGCCCTCTTTATGAGGGGTTTTGCCCCTGTTGGGGCTCAGGCCTTCGTTGTTGCCAACGGGGCATCCTGGCCTGTGGTTCTGGAACGGCTGGGAACAAGGTCCGCATGCTGCGTGAGGCCTATACTGCTTGCGCGCCGCGATAATGTCTCGCAACTGAGTCCGCGCTTCTTGAATTTCAGGGCGGCGGATATTTGTTGCAAGCTGATAGCCTCCGCGGATGGCCTTGCCATCACTGTCCCTATAGGCAGGGTTGCCCTTGCCGAAGGCCGAGTGTTCCCCTTTTCGGCGTCTTGGGTCGTTGTGCGGAATTAGCTGGCCACCTCTCCTGAAAGCGTGTTCTTTTGGGCCAGCCTGCCTCCACTCACGAGGAAGTCGAGCCTGTGGATGTGGCTCTTCTCTGACGCGCGTATGGGAACGAGACCTTCTGGCGTTCTCATCAGAAGAAGCTGCCGAAGCAGCAGGAGCGGCACCCGGTGGAGGTGCCTGAGGAGGCTCCTGTGCGATCCCAGATGGATCGTCCGATGGAGGCAGGTCTCCCTGCTGGGTGGAGCTCGGCGCATATGGTGCTTGTGCCGATGGTGATGATGATTCAGACTCGTCAGGATCGAAGTCAACCTCTTCCTCACAATTCACGTCCATCATGAGGATGGTGACGTCATCATCATCTAACCCGCAACCATCGCCTTCTACTTCTTCTGATGTCGAACTACCGATGATGATGGCCATTGGCGTATCTGGTACAGGCAGGTTTCCCTGCATAGCCGGCGTCTGTGCGTCGCTCGGCTGTCCCGGGGTAGGAGGCACTGTTGTCGGCTCAGGCTCGTTGCCGAGCACAGGCTGCCCAGCAATGTTGCGCATGGCCGTATGGTTTGGCCTCATTCCCACCGCCTGGAGACCCCATCCTGGCGGAGGAAGATCATGACCGCGCATAGCAATAGCCATTTCTAGAGCATTACGCCATCTACCACGGGAGTATATCAAGTGTCTCTGCACGTCCTGAGGATGCACGCTGTCAATGAAGTCAGAGCTGCCAACAACAGCTCTGAGCTACCACAAGCATCAGTATCCTGTTCTATCATAATGTCAGCTTCGATATGTTCTTGACTCTCAGGATAACCAATAATAAGTATCTCATGCATCCTCATGAGGGTCTGCAAAAGGGTGCGTGGTCCATATTCGCCTGGAGCAAGCGAACCAGGAGGTATGAACGGAGTATCTGGTTCGCCTGCAATGAAGGCCTGAACAAATGCCTGAGACTCCATTTCAATTAAGTCTTCAGTGGTCTGGGGATATTCCCCCATCAAAGACGGCCTGTTTCCAGGCGGGATTTCGGGCGGAGGTTCGAGGTTTCGTTGAACCTCGGAAGGCGAAGCCTCTATAGTGGTGTCCTCGTCGTCGCTCTCGTAGGCCATGATGTTGCCTGGGTTCCCGAACATCCAGTCGAAGAAAGAAAGAGGCTGGTTTCCCAGCGTACCGTGGTCCACGGGAGTGAGCTCGTTATTGCCCATAACGAACCGGCGGACGTACTCGAGGTAGTACGCGTACAATCCATGACCACACGCCTCGAGCTCGTCGACGTTGTCCATGCCAACAACCCAAGTGAAAAATATCTGCTCCATAGCCTCAAAGTCCTGGAGGCTCAGATACTCAATGGATGGTTCACATGAGCCAACATGGACTTCGGTCGACCTGCCCTTTCCATTTCCCTTCACTGGACAATCTCGCACAAGATGATCGGAACTACCACATTCATGGCATTTAAGAACCTGGCCGTCTCTACCTCGCGGGTTTCCCCGCCTACCTTTGCCTTTTCCTGAGGTCTCTCTACGGCCTTTACCACGGCCTTTTCCCCCAAAGAATATCTCATCATGTTGTTCATCTGAGAGCCCTGGAGAAATGCCGCGATGCCTCGTCCGTTCAACCTCCGACGACCTCGCTTGCCTTTACCCTTTCCTTTAAAACTTCTACGTATCCTCCTTCTAACACGACGCACTGGTTTTCGTGTGAACCTCCTCCACCTTCGTTTAGCCTGTTGTAATAACCAGAACAAATGTTCAGCACGCTGATTGTCGTTATCCATATTCATAATATCTGACCAATCTAAAGCTTCAACACCATCTGATGATATAGTGTCTGTATCGGTGCCGGAGTCGAAATCCTCGTCTCCCAAGTAGGTGGATACACCGTCGGTTAGGGGGTTTGATTCCCCCCATAAAGAACGGTGTGGTTGTGGTTCTCTAGAAGGAGGGCTGGTTGCCCAGCTTGGTTGTGATCGATCCCCTGCTAATAACGCAGTGGATTCACCTGGGTCATCGGCCCATATGCTTGAGGGCCCGTTTCCAGGCTGGGCTTCAGTAGTCAAGGTAGTGTAGAAATTTCCACTACCAGATCCCCTTCCCCTTCCAAACACAGATCCTATGTTACCAGGAGACCGTTCGGATAGGTGGCCTATCGAACGCATCCTCTCCAGCAACTCATCATACTGTTGTTGTGTTCGGGGCATTTGGTGATTGAGTGGCTGTAAGAGTTGCATGGCTCGCTGGTTGCCGACGCCTAAGGCGCGGAATAGGATAGTGGTTAGCAGTTGGAAAGTTGGGAAGGTCGAATCCCACCGACTGTGCCTCAAGTCGGGCCATTTCGAATCGGGTAAGGGTGACATCGACTCGTTCCCCGTGAGGCACGTGGAAGTCGATGAACTGTGTGCCGGAAGTGAGCTGTCGCTCATCTTCCAGGCGTTCGAACTTCATGCTTAGGAGGAACATGATGTAGGTCACTGGGTCTGTGTGGACCCCATCGATGTCAGCACCATAGTTTATAATGTCAGGCGGTACCCTCATGGCGAGTGTCCTCGCTAGGCCACCTAGGCCGCGTTGTATTGCGGCCGCTTGGGCCTGTGGCGTCATACGTCCGCTTGTAACGTTGAGCCATGCGTTGACCTCGTAGATGTACTCACGAAAAGGTACATTACCTTGAGGGTCCCAATATGGGCCATGTGTTTGCCCATCGGTGCTGTTTTCTCCACGACGCATGTGTCCGATTGCTGCCCCCAGCGCGAACCATATAATAGCGAAAACGACTAGCCCGAGAATGTGTAAAGAAGGACGGTTATGATGCGCGTTGTCGCGCTGGGGTAGCGCCTTGTCGAGTCTTCGAGGCGCTCTGTCTGGCGGGTCTCCCCGCCCCTGCTTCAAGTATTGCGCTGTTAGCTCGTTGCCGAGCGGTTGGTGGTAACGCAATGATGAAGCGTATATGGTACCAGTCTGGTCGTCTAGACGTCGTACCTCTCGTGTTGCTTCTTGCTCTTGGATAGATCCTCGTAAACGTACTGGGGGTGGTGGCGCAGGGTGGTAGATGGTCACGAAGATCGTGCCGAAGAATATGAGGCTAAGAAGAGCAAGAGCTGACCACACGAGAGTGCGGCCAGCTCCGCTACCAAGTCGAAAGTGAGCCTGGTAGCTCAAATATGGCATATAGCCTGGCAAATTGCGTCCATCGCTCTGCTGTGAAGGTACAGTATGAGGGGTGGACGGATAAGAACGGATAAGATCGATGTAATGATCTTTCCAGCACATAGCGAACACTCGCGGTGTCCGGGCAAATAGGGCGCGCGTGCCTTGGGCCAAAGGCAACGGCGCGCGCGAACTATGCTCCCGATACTATAACATCTCCCAAAGACCTACCCTTAAAGTCCCCCCACTTCGCTCGAAGTGAACATCATTGTGAACACCATTGGGCTTTCAAAGATATTGGGGGCATCCTGAGGAGGCTTTGGGCCATCATGGCTCCAAGATTGCTTCAGAGAGCCCAAGATGGCTTGCAGTGTTGCTCAATATATCCCAAGATGGCTCCACGAGGCCACCACGACAACCCCTCGAAGTGGCCCCACGACAACCCCAAGACGGCCCCGAGTGGCCACGGAGCCTCCCAGGGAGGCACCCAATATGCCAATCTCCTTCCACCGCCTGAGCGCATTCCATGTGTCTGCTTGCTCGCCGTGCTGCTTCCGATGAGGTCCACGGCGGCTGCGTTCGATATGCTCCCAAGGCAGGCCCTCTATAGACGGGTACTCCAACATCGCCACATAGTGGGTCATAGCGGTTCCAAAACCCTGAACCAAAGCATCTTGCCATTTCTTGTGGAACCGACTTCTACGTCTGCCGGCTTGCGCCGAGGAAGAGACATCAACTCCTTCGACCGTCGAAGGCGAAGCCCTTTCTTGAATGCATCACATGGACATCACCTGTGAGCGCCCGCGCCCGCGCTACTCCCGTGCCGACATCCCGAACGACATCAGGTCTCTCGGATAGTTCTCTCAAGCGCGTTTGTTAGCCATCATGATCCTCCAACGTTGAGGCCTTGCATTTTCAATGCGCATTCTGTGCTGTGCAAACCGTGTGTGGTGCGAAACGTGCGGCGCAACTTATGCGATGCTAGCTGTGTGGCGCAAACCATGTGCGGTAACCTGTTTGGTGCGCTCTACGGTGTGCGCTCTCAGTGATACCATTATTGTGGTGGAAGCCATAAGGACGAATCCTCTTCCTTCACCGTCCCCTCCCCATCGTCTTCCCAATCCTCCTCCCCCTCTCCCTCCTGCTCCTCGACTTTCCTTATTACCTTGCTGCCTTCGCCGCTTCCGCAGGCTCGGTGCCGGACATGCGCGGCAGCGCGACTCCTCAGTAGACAAACAATTGTCCTCTGAGGGCCGTTTTGCAAAGGGTTCACCCTCCATCCTTGTATTTGTCACAGCTATCTATTATCTTCCGGTCATGGATCTGTAGGAAGTCTCCATCGAGAGGCGAACTTTGAAAAGGAACCGCTCTTCAACAGTGTGATTGCTGCGCGATGGTGAACTTTGTGATCGGGACGACGCATCGAAACACAAATGAAGAGCCCCAAATGTGAGACGCAGCTACCTTCCAGCCATGCAACTGCGGCAGATGTTCTCCACGAATGTGCGCGGCCCTACGGCAGAGCCACACTTTTAAGACCACCCACCCTCTCATCAGCCCGAACGGAAGCGTCTGCCGCGCCACACCGACTCCAAAATTCCAGCCACGCGCTCGGACTGCAGGTGCAAAAAAAAAACAAACCACGGCCCAGGGAGCTGCGCATCCACGGAATCGCCGCCACCAGGCGAATCTCCGAGTATGGTCTCGGTCATATCCGAGGCGTCGGGACGAGACTGGCCGCGTGGCCCGCTCCCTGGAGCAAGCGCGCGCATCCAAACCTTTTGGTCGGCGGGTCGAGGGCGAGCCTCTTCCGGTTAAGAGCTAGGCGGGGCGCGCAAAACACTAATTGGGCAGACAGGGCGCGGGCGGGAGGAAGAGGAGCAGGAGGAGGGCGGAGGAGGGCGGCGGAGGGCGGAGGAGGAGGAGGAGGGGAAGGAGGAGGAGGAGGAGGAGGAGGAGGAGGAGGAGGAAGCCTCAAAACGTGCCTCCAAACACGCAGCGGCAACGCAGTGTCGGCCACACGGCAGACGCTCCGATCGAGCCGCGGAGCGCGCTGGCCCACCCTCGCGCAGAGCAGGGCCTCCGACCCTCATGCTCTGCGATGGCCGCCTGGCCCCCCTCCCCCTTCGCGGCCTTGCCTTCCTGACTACCTACCAGACCACCCCAACACAACCCGAAGACCCCAATTTCGGGTTGGGGGGGTACGGGTTCCATCTATGTTTTTTCAATGTTCCCCGACCCCCCTGGAAATGGAGGGCAAATTGAAGCCTTCGGGTTGGGTTGGGGTGGTTTGGTGGGTGGTGACTTCCCCTCTTCACGTCTCGTGCCGCGGAATACCTCGCCATCGCTCGGACGCCGAGTCCCCGTGCACTGTTCAGCTTCGTGCGCGCAGCTTCTCGCAGGATGAGACCCAACAAGCTTCTCGACGGCCCTCGCCCGCCGAAAAATGCACACGCCCGAGCGATGCCAAGATACTTCGCTGCACAGTGGCCCCCTGTGCTGCCCGTCCGACCTGCGCGAGCGCCAGGTCCGCGGCAAAGAGCTGTCAGGCCCTGCGAGCGCCCTGCTGGGTCGCACGGTGAGCCATCGGGGGCTCGGCCGCCGCTCCCTGCGCACCCCGTCCGGTGTGGAGGAGCTGCGGGCGTCCTGCTGGGTCGGGCGACGGGCCAGCGAGCTCGGCAATCACCCCCTGCACACCCCCGTCTGGTGTGGAGGAAGTGCCCCGCTTGCCACGTCCTGCGAGAGCTCGACAGCCACCCCCTGCGCATCCCTTGAGGTGTCGAGAAGTGTTTTGGTGCTTTGGTGCATCGTCAGCCTGGGGCGTCTGCACCTCGCCAGGCCCGTGCGCAGGGCCCTCGAGCGGGTTGTCCGCCTGCCGAGCCGTCTCGGGGGCACGCCCTGCCTCCACCGAGCTGCCGTGCTGAGGTTGCGCCCACCAGCACCCCAGGGCAAGGGTCGAGGGCCCTCCGTGGCCTCACCCAGCCCCAGGCCCCACGGGCGGGCCCCTTTTTAGCTCCAGGCCCCGAGGGGGGGGGGGGGGGGGGACAAAAACCTGAAACCACGCACAGCCCACCAGAAGCGTTAACACGACACCTAAACACGGCACCGACTGCAAACAGCGACGGCGCAAGCAGGCGAGGCTCAGAGGATCAGATTGTGAGGCCATCCGCGCAGCTGGCACTCGCGCTGCTATCTCCATACAATACCTGGGTCAGGGCGGCCTCGATTGAAATACCCTCGGAAATAGGCCTCCAACTCGACCCTTTTCTGCCGCTCGTCTGCCGTGTACTCGCGGCGGCCTTCGCCACGGGCCGAGCTGGAGGGAGGGCGGGGGAGCGGCGGAGGCGGCGGCGGCGGCGGGCGCGCCATCTGCGGCTCGAAGGGCCGCTGCACCCAGGCGCCGAAGGAGCCGTCGAAGCCGTCGTCGTAGGCGCAGAGGTCGTTGACGTACGGCCAGACTCGCCACCAGGCGTCGAAGATGGTGCGGAGGCGCTGCGTGGCCGCCTTGGCCTCGCTCGCGAGCTCCGCACGGCGTCGCAGGAAGGGCCGACTCGTTCGCCCCCCACGCTCCCTCTCGGCCACAAGAGCGGCCCAGGCCGCGGGAGGGCCGAAGTACTCGTCCGAGGCATCGCCCTCCATGTTGTCACAACTCGCGCCCTCCTGGCGGTAGCCGTGGTCGCAGTCGTCGCCGCTCGGCACCGTGAGGCCGAAGTGCTTGCCCGAAGCACCGCCCTCCATCGTGCCGAAGTTGTCGCCCTCCTGGCGGGGGCCCTGGCCGGCGTCGACCTGCAGCGTGAGGCCGAAGTGCTTGTACAAAGCATCGCCCTCCATCTTGCCGACGCCCTCCTCCTTCGACTCCATGGCCTCCTTCCTAACCTCCTCCTCGTCCTCGGCAGGGGGATGGACCTCAAGGCCCTTCACGGCGGGCACCCCGTGCGCGCCGTCGAAGGCCCTGCCAGCCGCGGGAGGCTCCCCCGCAACCTCCTGCCTGAGCCCCAGGCCCAGGGAGGCGTTCAGGAGCGGCGCCGCCGTCGGCTGCTCGGAGGTCTCGTCCCCGTCGTCGTCGTCGCCCAGCCCCTTCCCCGCGCTCTCCAGCGCCTGCCAGCCCTCAGGCCAAGACAGCGCCTCCTTCCGCAGCTTGGTGGGCGTGGTGGGCGCCACCTGCCGCGGCGCTGCTGGGGGGGTACACGGGGCCGGGGCTCCCAGCCTGGGGCCGCTCGCCGCCGCCGAGATGGCGGCATCGCAGGCCCGCGCAAAGCCCGCCGCTGGCGCCACGGCAGCATGCCAGGCCGCATTCCTACGACGCCTGGCGCTGCCTGGCACGCGAGCGCCCGCCGTTGCCAGCCGCAGGGCGGGTCGGGCGGCCCGCTCACGGTCCTGCCATGATCCAGGCGCAGCTGCCGCCGCCAGCAGGTTGCGCAGCGCGGCCTCGCAGGCCTGCTGACACCTGCGGCGGGCAGCTCTCCGCGCCGCCGTCGGGCCCAGGATCGCCTCGTCCTGGGCGCGGCGCGTGCTGGGCCGCCACACCGCGGGCAGCCCCCCGAGCCCAGCCTCGCTGTAGCCGAGCCCCGCCGCCATGGCAGGGGCCGCGGCAAGGCGGGGGAAGGAGACAGAGCCGCTCTCTGCGCCCGCCGAGATGACGGGACTCTACAGGGAAAGACAAACCGCGCTCCTGCCCGCCTTGGGCACCAAGGCAGGCTTGAGCCAAAATGGCTACGGAGGTGTCGAGAAGTGTGTGTGTGTGTGTGCGTGTGTGTGTGCGTGTGTGTGCGTGTGTGTGCGTGTGTGTGCGTGTGCGTGTGCGTGTGTGTGTGTGTGTGTGCGTGTGTGCGTGTGTGTGTGTGTGTGCGTGTGTGCGTGTGTGTGTGTGAGTGTGTGTGTGTGTGTGTGTGTGTGGGGCGTATGTGTGTGCGTGTGTGCGTGTATAGTGTGTGCGTAGGCGCACGCGCTCCAATGCTTTTCTGGCCTTCTACGCCCTGTCGCCGCGCGCAGGGCCGCGACGCCAAACAAGTGCGTGTGTGTGTGTGTGTGTGTTTTCTTGCGTGTGCGTGTGTGTGTGTGTGTGTGTGTGTGTGTGTGTGTGTGTGTGTGTGTGTGTGTGTGTGTGTGTGTGTGTGTGTGTGTGTGTGTGTGTGCGAGTAAAACAGATGGGGAAAAAAGCGTCTGCGACGCGGGAACCCCAACCCCAATTAAGTAGCATGTGGGTAATGAAACCGATAGCTTAGGAATCGCCCTGATATTCTCCAGATGTTCCGGAAAGGGTGCCAAGGGGCGCGATGGGCGGGCCCATTTCCTTGTGCGGCGAAGGTCAGGATGACGTGAGACACAATACGAACTCTTCGAAATCATTTCACGTTGATTGCTTATGGCGTATCACCCGCAAGCGCGGATGTCCCGTCACGCGCATGCATGTATAAAGTGGTTTAGCCAGTCCATACGGAAGGCCGTGCCATTTTTCCACTGTCGCGCGCACCTGGGCAATTGCGCTGCTGAGAATTCGCGCGCGCGCGCGGGTGGTCCACACCGTGTTATTGGAGGATTATGGTGGCCGCTTACCGCGAGCGCGTGCAAGCGTTGATGGGGACTAGCGCGCGCGTGGCCTGCCTTGTATTAGGTCGGGCATGCCCTCCTACAGGCGGATTCTGGGCGAAACATACAAAGTAGTCCAACCATTCGCCCAACATGGCCAAACACAGTCGACATTCGTCCCCATACTATTTACCTAACAGCGAAGACTGATAGGTTTCTGATAGGCTCAAAAGAGAGCATCATGACTCCTCAGGGGGGTCGGGGCGGGACCCGGGGCGGCTGCCGTCGAAGCCCAAATCGCTTGAACATCCTCGCAAAATCGCTCTTGGCGCTGCTAGAACTCCATTCCCGGCGTACATTTTGGATGCCCGGAGCCAACTGTAGGCCACTTCGTGGTCTTCGAGTTCCCAGAACTCCATTCCCAGCGTACATTTTGGATGCCCGGAGCCAACTGTAGGCCACTTCGTGGTCTTCGAGTTCCCAGAACTCCATTCCCGGGCTACATTTTGGATGCCCGGAGCCAACTGTAGGCCACTTCGTGGTCTTCGAGTTCCCAGAACTCCATTCCCGGGCCACATTTTGGATGCCCGGAGCCAACTGTAGGCCACTTCGTGGTCTTCGAGTTCCCAGAACTCCATTCCCGGGCCACATGTTGGGTGCCCGGAGCCAACTGTAGGCCACTTCGTGGTCTTCGAGTTCCCAGAACTCCATTCCCGGGCCACATTTTGAATGCTGAGGCAGGCTGAGGCTGAGGCTGAGGCAGGCTGAGGCTGAGGCAGGCTGAGGCTGAGAACGAGGCTGAAGGCAGACTGAGGCTCAGGCTGAAGCAGGCTGAGGCTGAGGCTGAGGCTGAGGCAGGCTGAGGCTGAGGCTGAGGCAGGCTGATGCTGAGGCAGGCTGAGGCTGAGGCTGAGGCTGATGGCTGAGGCTGAGGCAGGCTGAGGCTGAGGCCGAGGCTGAAGGCACTGAGGCTGAGGCTGAAGCAGGCTGAGGCTGAGGCTGAGGCAGGCTGAGGCTGAGGCTGAGGCAGGCTGAGGCTGAGGCAGGCTGAGGCTGAGGCTGAGGCTGAGGCTGAGGCAGGCTGAGGCTGAGGCCGAGGCTGAAGGCAGACTGAGGCTGAGGCTGAAGCAGGCTGAGGCTGAGGCTGAGGCAGGCTGAGGCTGAGGCTGAGGCTGAGGCAGGCTGATGCTGAGGCAGGCTGAGGCTGAGGCTGAGGCTGATGCAGGCTGAGGCTGAGGCAGGCTGAGGCTGAGGCCGAGGCTGAAGGCAGACTGAGGCTGAGGCTGAAGCAGGCTGAGGCTGAGGCTGAGGCAGGCTGAGGCTGAGGCTGAGGCAGGCTGAGGCTGAGGCTGTGACTGCGACTGCCGTTGCCACTGCGACTTTCATCGCGAATGCGACTGCGACTGCGAGAACAGCATAATTCTACAACTGGATTCTCATGTGAATCTTAAGGGGAATGCTTCCAAATATGCTCCTACACATAGCTGTTAGGTTGCTTTGCCGGGATAATTTGTTGATTATCTTTGAACACTCCTCCTGTAGAGGGACAAGCCCGACTTGAGCATTCTGTTGCTTGACAGGAGCGATGCCCCTTCAGAGCATGCGCGCGGCGCCCGCTCGGCGCGCGCGCGCGTGGCCCGCGCGGCACGCGCTGGGGCGCGGCAGAACTGCAGGGGCTGCCCGGTGGCTTCGGCAACGCAGCCGTCTGAGAGCATGCGAAGGTGGAGTCGGGCGTGCCCCCCCCGACAGGCAGATTTTGGAGGACACATCGGACATAGTTCACACATGCTCCCGAACTACCAAGAGATACTTCAACAGATCGTCCCCAGCCCAGGCTATGTTTTGACTGTGTTTGAAGATTCCTCCCGTAGAGGGACAGGCCCGACTTCATGCAAAGGATCCGCGCTCCTGGAGCCACGCTATCTCGTGCAGCAGAAACAAACAGCAATGGATTGCGTTCCCGAGGCCACGTTTCCTGAACAAACGAGTTGGTCTGCGCTCCCGGATCAAAGGAGAAGAAACGCCATTCACATAAACGTGTGGCGCTCCGCGCGGATGGCTTGGACCTGCGCCGGCTCCCTCTCTGGCGCGCGGAGCGCGCCAGGGGCGGCGCAGGAGGCGCCGCCAGGGGGCCCAGCGCGGACCCAAGAAATCCGCGCGGAGCACCAACAGTTTATGTTTATGGCTTTCTTCTTCTTCTTCTTCGAGCAACTTGGCCCGCGCTCCCAAAGTCACAATCCTCAGGAACATCAGTGGATCCGCGCTCCCGAAGCCATGACCCACGGTATAAACCACGACGGATCCCTGCTTCCGAGCTTCCGAGATGGCCGAGGCATGCCTAAGCAGGAGCCGAAGTAGGGCCCGAAGATGCCAACATCTGTGACTTGCATGGCGCTGCTGAAGGATTTGGGCATCTTCGCGATTTCGGACTTCTTTCAGCTCCAGCCGACGGCCCAACAGGGCCTCCACCTTGCCCGATAGTTTTAAGATGGTCTGAAGAAGACCTAAGACGTAGAGTCACCAAACGGCCCCCACAGAGCCCCAAGCTGCCTGAGAGGGACTCCGAAGGGACGGCACCCAAGACTGCTCTATAGGGCGCCTCGACGGCCCGAATAGGGCCAGAAGATGTCAAGTCTGTGATCTGTACTAGGTTACTAAAAAGGATTTTTGCGTTTTCGCGATTTCGGGCTCCCTTCGGCCTCAGACTGCCCCATGAGCCTCCAAGATGGCCCCAAGACGGCCCAGGAGGGCTCCCAATTGCCCAATAGTTACTCATTTAAGATATCCTCAAGACGTCACAAAAAGGCTCCGAGACGGCCCCCAGAAGGGCTCCAAGCTGCGGAGGAGAGGCTCAGGAGGGACTGGACCCAATTAAGACGGCCCTACTGTAGTAGGGCGCCTCGACGGCCCAAGGCGGCCCCACAACGGCCTCGACAGACTTTCTAGACGGCCAAGATTGCCCCACGACGCCCAAAAGAACCGCAAGACAGGTCAAGAGGGCCCCAAGACGGCCCAAGAGGGCCCCAAGCTTCCTACCGTCGCCCCTCGAACAATCGCCTGCGAGAATGCCAGGCTGGCACGGTGGCGGGACTTGCCGCAAGCAGCTGGGCTGCTTGACTAGGAAAATGACCAGGGCTGGGTCCCGTCTGGTTAGGCTTTTTGGGCGAGGGGGAAGAACTGGCCCAGTCTGGCCCTGAGCAGGGGAAGAGGGCGAAAGATAGAGAAGAGGCGGGCGACGGACGGGGGCACGGCGAGTGACGAGCGGGACGAGGGGCGGGAGCGGGGGAGTGGAAGAGAGACGGGAAGGGGTGGTCCTTCAACATTGTCCCGCCGACTGGACGATCCCACCAGCTCCCCTCTCCCCCGTCTCCGGGCCTCCTCGATCGCGTCGCACACTACCTGGACAGTCACGCCAGCGATCCCATTTGGGATGGCCTCAGAAACATCCCGATCCAATCAGATCCGCGCCTTGCTCCTGCTCCTGATCGGGCTGGCCCTGTCCATCCGAAAGCGCGGCACACCATGCTGCTCGCGCGCCCGAGCGACCGCTGCGCTCCTGACCGGTCGATGGATCGGCGGGGGCACCGGCCTGGCCGAGCCCCGAGCAAGGGGATCCGAGTCTCCTAAGCAAATTGCACCCGCGATGATGCTGATCGTGTACTCGCGCTGGTCCGGCTCCCACATCCAGTGGTCTGAGGGGAGCCGGGCTTTGGCAGGGGCCCTGGGGCACACAAGTAAATAAACACAAAAAACAGGATCCCCCATCTTTGCCCATATTTTCTGGAATTCTGTCTTCCCCCCCACTTTCATATTTTCCTATCTGTTTGGGGGATCGACGATGAATTGTGTGTTGCATGTTTTTTTGTCCGAAGGCGCGCCGCTGGATGACCCCAAGGGGGGGGGGGGTTGGGGCCCCCCCCCGTTTCCCCGATCCGTCGTCGGGAACCCCCCCCCCCCCCCTCCCCCCTTTCCCGATTCGTCGTCGGGGACACCCCCCCCCCCCTCCTTTCCCGGTCCGTCGTCGGGGACCCTCCCCTCCCTCCCTGTCAAAAGGGGGGAGGGGGGGGGGGGTCCGACCCCCCCCTCCCCCTTTTGGCCGCCAAATTCGAAGCCCCCCCCTCCCCTTTCGCCACGGCGCCCCCGGTCTCCGGAACCCGACCCCGACCACCAATAACACGAATCCTCACCCTTACCCTAGCCCCCAACCCGAAACCCAAACCCAAACCCTAGTCCCAAACAGCACTCGCTACTCATTACGCACTACCCACTACCCACAATTCACTACTCGCTACTATCACTATTCACTTCTCACTATTCACTACTCACGACTCCCAACTCACTACCCAGAACTCACTACACACTACCCACTACTCACAATTCCCTACTCCCTACTCACTACTCACTACAAACAACTCACTACTCACTACCCACTACTCAATACTCAAGAGTCACTAAACACAACTCACAACCCACTACTCACTAATCACAAATCACTACTCACTACCCACTTACCACTACTAAGTACTCACACCTTGCTATTCACTACCCACTGCCCACAACTCAGTACTCACCATCCACAACTCGCTACTCGCTACTCCCCACTCCCTACACAGTACTCACCACTCACTACTCGCTACACAGTACCCACTACTCACTACTCTCTAATCCCAACGCCCTACTCGCTACCCGATACGCACTATTCACTGCACACTACTCACTACTCACTACGCGCCCACTACTCACCACTCACTACTTCCTACTCCCTACTCACTACTCCCAAAGCACTACTCACTACTCATTACCCAGTACTCAATACTCACTGAACACTACCCACTGCCCGCTACTCACTACTCACTAAGCACTACTCACTACCCACGAGCCACTATCCACTACGTACTACTGAGTATTCAAAGTTTACTACTCACTACGCACTGCCCACAACTCACTACTCACTATCCACTACTCGCTACCCGATACGAACAATCACAACCCACTACGCAATATTCGCTACTCACTACTCCCTACTCCCAACTCACGAGCCATTCGTCGCAAGTCGCTACTCACTACTCACTACTCACGAATCACTACTCACTACTCACTAATTTATACTCGCACCTCCCTACTCACTACCCACTACTCAATACCCACTTCTCGCTTCTCACTACTCACTACCAACGAATCCCTACTCACTACTCACTACTCAGTACTCACTACTCGCTACTCCCTACTCGCTACGCACTACTCCCTACTCACTACTCACTCCTGACTACTCCCTCCTTACTACTCGCTACTCACAAGGCCCTACTCGCTACTCACTACTCACGACTCGCTACTCCCTACTCGCTACTCACCACTCACTACTCACTCCTCTCTACTCACTACTCACTACTCACTACAAACAACTCACTACTCAATACCCACTACTCAATACTCAAGATTCACTAAAACACAACTCACAACCCACTACTCACTAATCACAAATCACTACTCACTACCCACTTACCACTACTCAGTACTCACACCTTGCTATTCACTACTCACAGCCCACAGCTCACTACTTACCATCCACTACTCGCTACTCGCTACTCGCTACTCCCTACACAGTACTCACTACTCACTACTCACTACACAGTACTCACTACCCACTGCTCTCTCATCCCAACGCCCTACTCGCTACCCGATGCGCACTATTCACGACACACTACTCACTACTCACTTCGCTCCCACTACTCACCACTCACTACTTCCTACTCCCTACTCACTACTCCCAACGCACTACTCACTATGCACTACCCAGTACTAAATACTCACTGAACACTACTCACTGCCCGCTACTCACTACTCACTAAGCACTACTCGCTACCACTATCCACTACTTCCTACCCAGTACTCACAGTTCACTACTCACTACGCACTGCCCACAACTCATTACTCAATATCCGCTACTCGCTACCCAATACGAAGTATTCACTACCCATTACGATCTACTCGCTACTCACTACTCCCTACTCCCTACTCACTAGTCGCAAGTCGCTACTCACTACTCACGACTCACGACTCACTACTCACTAATTTATACTCGCAACTCCCTACTCACTACCCACTACTCAATACTCCCTTCTCGAAATTCACTACTCACTATTCACTACTCACGACTCCCTATTCACTACTCACTACTCACTACTCGCTACTCCCTACCCGCTACGCACTACTCCCTACTCACTACTCACTACTGACTCCTGACTACTCCCTCCGCACTACTCACTACTCACAAGGCCCTACTCGCCACTCACTACTCGCTACTCCCTACTCGCTTCTCCCTACTTGCTACGCACTGCGCACTACTCACTACTCACTCCTTGCTATTCGCGACTGTCTACTCCCTCATCCCTACTCCCTGCGTGCTACTCACTATGCAGTACTCTCTACACACTACTTTCGTCACTACTCACTACTCATAATCCCTTACCCTCTACTTCCTTCCCACTACTCACTACCCACTACTCACTACTCACTACTCACTTATCTCTACGCACTTCTCACTACTATCACCACCCATTACCCACTATCCACTACTCACCACTCACGATTCAGTGCGCACTACTCACTATCAAATACACACTAGTCACCAATCGCTACTCAAAACACTCTACTCTCTACTCACTAATTACGCGAAAGGCCCCCTCCCCAGTCACCTGTTCGGCGCAAAGGGGGGAGGGGGGGGGGTTCGAACCCCCCCCCCCCTTGCCAGCGCCAAGGGGGGAGGGGGGGGGATGGGGTCCGGAACCCCCACCCCCGCCTTCAAGGGGGGGAGGGGGGGGGGAACCCCCACCCTTCCTTAAGGGGGGGAGGGAGGGGGGGGGGTCGAAAATCTCACCCCGCCTTTGAAGGGGGGGAGGGTGGGGGGGGGTTCTGTGAGCACACCCCCTTTTGTGTATTCAGGGCCATCCACTGGCGCGCTCTCTTTTTTTCCCTCCCGAGCTCTGGCAGAGGACGGGTCGCGTAAAACGGGGAAAAAGGACGGGACAGACGCTGGGGCCGGCGTCCAACAGGCGCCCGGGACGGGGCGATGATGAGGAAGCAGAAGAAGGGGAGGAGGACCTCCTTCCGCCTTGCGGCCTCCCTGCACCTTCCTCCCTCCCTTCCTCCCTCCCTCCTTCGCAACTGCATCCTGAGTCTCCCTTCCTGCCCCTCCCATGTCACGCGCGTCCTGTTCTCCCGATCATCACGCGCCACGGCGGGGGCCCGAAGAGCCGGGTGGCGTTGGTCTTCAGGTAGGCCAGCGCCGCGAGGCCCCCTTGCGAGGGAGAGGAGGATGAGAGGCAGGAAAAAGGAGGAGGAGGAGGAGGAGGAGCAGGAACAAGGGGGGAGGAGGAGGACAAAGGGAGGAGGGAGAGGAGGAAAAAGGGAGGAGGAGGAGGAGAAGGAGGATGATGATGAGGAGGAAGGCTATTGGGCTACTTTGCTGTTGGGGCCTTGGAAGGAATCCCTCGCATCTGGCGAACCGACTACTTGATAGTCAGGCTACTGGGGCTCAACACTCTTATGAACACAGGGAGCCGAGCATCGTGCTCACGGCGCCTCTCGGCACGGCAATACTCATTCTCGCGCCAAGCGGGTCAACGACGCCGCGCAACTGCGCCATACGGTACGTTCTCACACGACGAAGCAGGGTCGGCGCTGCGCTTCGAGGTCTCCGAGGCAACCTCCTTTCCCACAAAGCGCGGACCTTCAACGACGGCTCGATAGGGGCCCCGAGCTTCGGGGGAGGGGGCGCCGTCGAGTTAGGGTGCAAGCCTTGTCGAAGCCTGGACCTCTGGGTGGCCAGCCCAGGATGCAAGGGCCTGGAGCAATGCCCCGCGACTCCCTTCCCAGGTCCATGGCTGCGCTGGACACTCGCACCGCACGAGATACATAACAAGACTGGAACCCCCGACCCATCTCCGACAACGGGGGCCTGCACGACCTTTTGTCTGGACAACTTCCAGGTCTGGCAACTCATCCGCTTGAGCCCCGAGAAGTGGGGCACCAGGTCAGGAGGAGAAACCGAGGAACCAAGGGAGGAGCCGACAGCAGCACAACCAGAGCTAGCCGAGCCCTGCCCGCTCTCAACATAAAGACGCGCGGGCATGGCATCGAACAAGCCCTCCCGCTCTCGCAGCTCGGCGAGATCCTGGGGGACCTGTCCTGACAGGTCGAGAACAACCTCCGCAGTCACATCCGCCCCCCTCCGAGTCCCAGAACCCACTATCGTGCCGCCAGTCTTGCAGGCGACCTAGCCACCCAGCGGTGTGCACCACACGCCGCTCGCAGCCCTCGACGAAAAGCTCCTGCTCCTCCTCCATGTCCCAAAGCCTGGCCCCCTTGCGGGCCCACTCGTCAGCCAGCAAGTTGCCTTGGAGCATCCACGGGTCCTCCAGAGACGTTGCTTCCTGGGGACCTCGATGGGCTCTCACTTTCACGACCTTAGCCGTGTCGCCAAATTTTGGGCCACCAGAGCCCAGCGCACCCCCTCCCCCGAAGGCCCTGGGAACGGCCGCCGCTTGCGAGTCGCTCCTGGGGGGACCGCCTCGTTTGAGAGGCGGTGAGGCAATGCGTCGGTTCCCGACCAAAATGCTCGGCCAGCTCGACGCTCGGCCGCCGGAAGATGAGGATGAGGATGAGGAGGAAAACCAGGAGTGCGAAGAGGAGGAGGAGGGGGAGGAGGAGGAGGAGGAGGAGGAAGAGGAGGAGGAAGAGAAGGGGAGAAGGAGGAAGAGGAGGAGGAGGACGAGGATTTTTTCTCAGGCCCTGCTTCCTCCAACGCTTAGGCTTTGTCTGCTACCACTCCAAGCGACTCGACGGGCAGGGTGAGGTCTTGAGTGCAGTCGGAGCTTGGCTTGACAAACTCGTCGGACAATCGCTGTGCTGCCCAACCGCGCAATTGTGTGCGCGTGAACAACATCGTTGCAACAACTTGCATATCTGAGCAGCGCAATGGGAACATGACAATGAACAACAAAAGTGATGAGCTCTGATAACCAATATCCAGAAATGCCGGTGAAGAAAAAGAGCCCAGGTGGGAGAGCAAAAGGCCGTGGAGGCTCGGGAGTGTCGCATAATGCTTCAAATCGTTTTTACCCCTTCTCAACGCAGGACGGGCACAAACGAATACCCGAATACACAAACGCGAGGTGCACAAAGAAAACGGGAAGTAGTAGATACGCCACTGCATGCAATGCGCGAGATGGGCACACCAAGATATGCTTGAGATTTTCCCCCCACGTACTTGGTACAGCTAATGATCTGCTCGACATGAGCTGGTGTGATACCATGGCGCCATGGCCTCAACCTCTGAAGCAGACTGCGGGCAGTGCTCGAGCGGAGTCTGGATGGCAAACCTCAACTGCTTCTCGCAGAACTTCTGGATCCCTTCGGTCGATATCTGCAGGCAACAGGCTGAAGACTATAGACGGTACAAGGGCCGTCCGCAAGACAGAAGACACGAAGCCGTGTTTCGACCGGCTCTTTCATCCCACGCGCGATCGCCACCTCATCACTTCCTCTAGTCTCCTGCGGACGGCTTCGGGCAGAGCGAAGAACATCACACTTCGAGGGCAAGCGAAGCTGTCCGGCCACAACAAGGACGGAGAGGTTCGGGAACCAAATAGTCATACCAAGACTGCGAAGCCCCATCAGCAGATGTTTCGAGAAACTGTGACGCTGAGGATCGGTCAAGAGCTCGGCGGCACGCTCGCTGCCAACACCCACTTGTTCCAGCCCCTACGCTGCAGCCTCCACCGCGTTCGTCAGCACAAACCTCCCTTTAGTAAACCTTCCCTTATTGAAAACGGCTTGGACCGAAACCGACGGACCTGGACCAGCAAAACTGACGGCCGCGACGCCCTCTCGCGAACCGAAAACGGCCACTTCCTTAATCGACGTGTCAGGGCATGAGGTCTGTCAACCTCCGATACATGAGGAGGAGGAGGAGGAGGAGGAGGAGGAGGAGGAGGAGGAGGAGGACGACGATGAGGATGAGGAGGGCGAGAAAGAGGGACGACGAGGACCTCTGCGAACGAGACCCACTGTGCGCGCAGGGCACCGAGGCCGCCGAGGAGGACGGGGCACGCTCTCGCCGCCACTCTGATGCAGCGTGCATGCTGCACCCTCGACGCTTCGAGCCGCGCTCCGGTGGACCGCCCGCTCGCCGCTGCGGTCAGCCCCCGGGGCGGCGCCCCTCCGTCGCCCGACGACCCCCCCCCCCGGGGGAGCCTGCTGCCGCCAGCACTGCCCGACGAAACGAACGCACAACACAACACAACACAACACAATACACTACACCACACCACACCACACCACACCACACCACACCACAGCACAACACAACACAACACAACACAACACAACACAACACAACACACCACAACACACCACACCACACCACACCACACCACACCACACCACAACACAACACAACACAACACAACACACACACGTACCCGTACCCACAGGGGGGGGACGTTGGAGGGAGGGCGGGCTATGGGTACGGTGAGGGCATTGGACAAGGCAGCATTGGATCAGGAATCCAGGGTCTGGGAGCTGCTGGAACGCCGATCAAGGCTTGGCCATGGCTATCACCGCCGCCCTCATCAGATGAGGAATCCTCCAGGATCTGACGCCTCCCGGGCACATATGCCTTAACGAACGCCCCCACCGTACGGGTGCGGGCTGTCGGACCCCTGGGGGGCGCTCCCGCTCGAGCGGGGACCCCATCCGACAGCACGCACCCATCGCCCCCTCCATCCCTCTTGCCGTCGCTCGGACGTCCATTTCCCGCGCATTTTTCGGTTTCGTGCGTGCCTTTTTTTTGCTCGATGGTCCAGGGGATGGCCCTCGATGGCTCTCGCCGAGAAAAAATGCACACGTCCGAGCGATGCCGAGCCCACCTTTGGGCATGGGTGCGTGTTGCTCGGTCGTCGTTGCCCTGCGAACTGCCTCATGCTCCGAGCCCGTGCTCCGCCTCTGCCTCCCCCGCGGCCGCCTCCTCCTCTCCCCGCGCCTCCCGTGCGCCCATCGGCTGCTCGCTGCTCCACGTTCGGGTCTGCCGCCACGGGCCCGCGCGTTGCGTTCCCCAGCGCTGTGGCCCACACAGGCACCACGTCAGCGCGCGAGCGCGTCCGGTCTGCTCCGGAAGGGGACTCTGAGGAGCTCCGGTCTGACTGGTGTGGAAGAACGCGGGGCTTCAGCGGTGGCCCGGAGAGCCGGCCTTCCTTCGAACCGCACGGCAAGGCGCCGAGGGGGGGCGGCCAGCGATGAGGGCGGAAGGAGGAGGAGGAGGAGGAGGAGGAGGAGGAGGAGGAGGAGGAGGAGGAGGAGGAAGGAGCAGGAGCAGGAGCAGGAGGAGGAGGAGGAGGAGGAGGAGGAGGAGCGGGCTTTTCTCGCCTTGAGCCACTGTATGTTTACGATTCCGTGGCTATAAAAAGTAGCAGCTAGGGCACTCTGCCCTATCCGGCGGTGGCGACGTAGGAAGCCTCAAGAGATGTCTGAAGTCGTACCAGGGGCCTACTATTCTCACTCTGATTCTGTGCTTCTACGACTGATCGGCCCGGCCCCCTCTAGGCCTGGATGTTCACCAGGTCGCTCTCTGTGAACTCGCTCCTGGAGGCTATCTCCTTGACGGTAATCACGTTCTCGATGCCGTTCTTCATTTTGAGTAGTCCTCGATGTCGTATCACTCCCGATAATAAGTAATCCTGCATCTGCGGAAACTGCCCTGGCTTTGTGAGGCTGTCCATGACCATGACTTCGGTCGGCCAGTGGTAGAATCTCCGCAATCGTCCTGATAGTCTGTCCTCTCTGAGACTGAGGATGCTGAGACGCTGTGTCTTGTCAACTGGAATTCCTTTCATGCCCGTCACGAGCTGGTAGAGGTCGTAGCAGTCGGTGATGATGTCGATGGGATGATCGAGTGCCCTTCATCCTGCATTAGCATTAGATTCTTGAGGGCACCTCCTGCAGTCTTCTCCAATGTCGGTCTGGCAATCAACTCGGTGAACCTCAGTGCCGTGAACTGTGCTGCTTGTGAACCTCCGACTGCTGCCACCGTCTCTGCATGACTTGTCGAATATGATACTCGCTTGGACTTCCTGCTCTGACCTATCAGTGGATGAGCTGCACCAAAGACGTTGTCGTATGAGGTCTTCGATACAATGCCATGACGATTGAACTCTACTTCGCGATCTTCCATCAAGAAGAGCCCCTGAGCTTCATGTGCATATGACGTCGTCTTGGTGGCATGAGCTGCATCATTGATACTTACCAAGCGGAATGGTCCATTCATCTTGCGATAGTACAGACCTGCTCGTTCTCGATTCTTCTTAGCTCTCTCTAGTACACTCTTCAACTGCTTGAAGTCTCCAACTGTTGGGGCCGTCTGCTTCGTCTGCATCTGCGTCGTGGCCGCGCTCAGATCCCAACGTGTCTGTAGAAGATGAAGTAGTTGACAACATAGCGATCTATATTGATGATGCTCACTGGCCGTACATGGTGAGCCGTCATTCTTACTTCGTTCCTTGTCCAACTGTGGTGCTTCTATCGTGTCCAGGTAGGCGTCCTGACTCAGAAAGATAGTGCCATCTGGTAGTCGATGATATTCGATGCCAAGATGAGTGAAGGGCATGGTCTTCCTCGTGATATTGCCGAACTTCTTCTCCAGCAAATCATGTGCCCAATTCAGCCATGACTGCCTGCCTGTCGGGAAGAGATCATCCACATGTACTGTAGTCGCTAGCGTGAGCTCCTCCGTCTTGTCGTCATGCCACACAAAGCAGTTCTCGTCCAATAGTGCTCGCTTGCCCGCCATCTTGTCCTTGATGTGTAGCGTCAGCGCTGCCTGCCATAGCAGTGGGGCATCAATGAGTCCTGGGACTGGTTTCACACACTCCAGTACATATAGATGTTGTTGATCATCTGGAATCTTGGCGAAAATCTCCGACAACTGCTTGAGGTGGCGCCATACGTTCGCTGGAGGAGCTATGTCGACCTCGCGCTTCTCTCGTACATCTAGTCCAAGCTCGCGAGATCGCTCGGATAGCTCACTGAACCTCAAGCCCTGCATGAAGGCTGATGATATGTCCCAGCTTTCTGTCACAAAGCCTGGCTCACATTGACTTATCGATACCATCATTCTTTGCGATACTCTTGCTGCCGTCGAAGAGTGTCTGTCCACAGCCCATTTCTGATTGTCCAAGAAACCTCGTCCACAGAGTCTGCAGCGCACGACCCATTTCTCCTTCCACATCCATCGCCTGACCCAAGTAGCGTCGATGAAGTTGGCGTTGTTGCACTCGGTCTTCAACTTGGGCCTGAAGCAGTCGTGCTTGACGTAGTTCTTGATCTCATTGTGGTCGGATTCTTCTATCTGGGGCCAGAGGCTCTCGAACTCGGATTCCTGAATCAATTGCTCGGCTTGGGACGCATATATCTCCACCATCTCGTGATCCATCAAGTCCAGGTAGAAACATCGCGAGGGACCGTGACTCTCCAAGCCCTTGAAGATACAGCAGGAATCTGTGGTAGTCCATGGAGAAGTTGCAGCATGATGATGTGTAGTGATGTCCGGAGGGCTTGGATAGAGCTTATCAGGAAAGTGACTGATCTCATATAGCTTCACCAACTCCTCCGTATGTGTGATGACTGATCTATCTGATGTGTGGCCTGCATACCACGTGTACAGTACGTCTGCGTCCTGCAACGGGATTGGTTCGTCCTCGTAATCGTTCGTCACCTCAACCTCGGGAACCTCCATCAACTCACCAAGAGCGTTGGCCAGGATGCCAGAGTCATTGACATTTATCGTGTTCTCCTCGCCATGGCTGCCTGTTTGAGCCGAGACTGCTTGTCCATCTTGAACTGGTTGAAATCCTCGATCATGATGTGGATCATCTCCAGGTGCTGGTCCATCTTGAAGTGGTTCAGTAGTTGGTCGCGCTTGTTTCCGCTGATGTCCAAGGTCGATGATGCTGTCGTCCAAATCGGTCTCCTGTCGTGCTCTCGGGTCATGCCGAGTCCTGGGCGTGGTGTCGTCATTCTGTTCAGCGACTGGCACCAGTTGCCTTGATGTTGATGCGGTCCCGGAATCTGGTCGTCTCGGTGAATGTGATCGTGATCGTGGAGCTGCTGATGCTGGGTGTCGTGCTTCTGCTTCTTCTGGAAGTTGTTGGGCGCTGCCTGCATGAATACTACGCTCAAGAGCTTCAACTTCCTCATGTATCTCCATCAGCTTGCTCATCTCCCGTTCCAGATTCTCATCATCAATCAGCTGGCTAAGATCTTGCTCGAGTCCGTCATTGAACTCTGCCGGTGAAATCGATGCTGCTCCTGCTGATGGCTGAAACACTCCATCTCCGTCATCGTCGCGTCTCTGTGTCATCTGAGTCCGAGCTGCCGCTGCTGCTGCAGTGCACTTCTGCTTTGCGATCGTCTGAATCACACCGCGTAGCTTTTCCAGGATAGGCGGAACCGCTTGTTCAGTTGCTGCCAGTTCCTGATGTTGCTCTGCGGGTGATGGAAATACTGGCTGCGCTGGTGTCTGAGTAAGTCGTGGTGCTTCTGCAGGTGTCACTGGCGATGCTGGTGTGATCGGAGAAGCAGGAGGCATCGTCTGATCATCCACCTCGATGGGCATTGTGTGCTGCAAGATGCTGGGTGGATCATACGGGTCGTCGTCAAGAAACGGTATGTCGCTTAGATCAGGATGCTGGTAGGTGCCCGGGTTATCGTCACCATACCGATGCTTTGATACCAATAATAGAAAATGGTACTTGTCCCAGTCGGCGCCTACGAACTTCACCATGTTGATTGGTTGACTCGGATCGATGTCGCTGCTGTAATAGTCTTCTCGGTGTCGATCTCGCCAGGCCACGATCACTCCATGTGTGAATTCACTCAGACCCTTTAGCTGTCGTTGTCCTTGACCGTAGATGATGCCGTCCACGCTCGTCATCCGAAAGATGGTCATACCCACACTCTGTGCCAGCAACCATGTCGGAGGAGGTGTCTGCAGTAGTTCCGGTGGTGTCGGTTGCTCGTTGAAGATACCCATGCGATACACGATACCTGGTGGTGTGCCTTCAATGATCTCGAATAACTCCGTGAGCTTCATCGTGCTGCCGCTGCCGAGGTACACTTGATATTTGTCCCAGGATGTGCCCAGGACGTAGAAGCTCATTCGTCGTGCTCGCATGTGCCTTGTCGGTATCTTGTATGGTTGATTCTGATGAATCACGATGGCCGCCGCCTTGTCCTTGTCAAGGCTGATGAACTCCGCTGGACCTCGCCAGCCATCTTGATCTTTCCTGGCTGGTGTACGCCAAATATCTATTTGATCATGAGGTTTGAGCGTCTCGATCCACTTGGCGTCCTGAGCTTGCTGACGTGTATTGTTGGCCTTGGCGATCCTTTCCTCGATGATGGCCTGCAGGATGTTAGACTTTGCCAAGAGCCTGAGGCGCAAATGCTGCTCGGTCGGGTCCGGCGTGAGATCCATCGCACTCTGAGTAGCTGTCAGGGTTCCTGCTTCCGGATCGTAGGCGTCCTTGGGCATGTACCCGAACAACCCTTGAGCTGGAACCGAGCCGCCGTAATTCATGAAGAGATTTGCCACCATCGCTGATTCCTCCACTATGTCCTCGTCGCTGATGTCGGTCAGGCCTTGCTTGATCACGTCACGCTTCGTCTTGAGAGCAGTCAGCTTCAAGGTCTGAATCGCTCGCTCTGCCAGGCCTGTGGTGGTGTGTCCGTCAGCTCCACCAAATATCAGCCGTAGATTGTATCTGTCTGCCACCAGCGCCACGTTGTCATTTGTCATACCGCCTTCTTGATCCATCACCAGGTTGTCCATCGGCCCGAAATACCGAATCCAGTGACCAAGCATTGCACGTAGAACGTCCTTGCCCTGCTTGGTAGCTAAATGGCATGCGATGCGGTACCTGATGCATTCGTCGATCATCATCAGCCAAGTCTTCTCGAATACGAAGAACAGATCTGCTTGGACGCGCTCATTGAAACGAACTGCGATGGTCATCTTGATACTCGGCTTGTTCATAGCTCGCTGTCGCTGCAAGCAGGTTTCGCAGTGCTCGGCCAGACCTTTGCATAGCTCTCGAATAGGTGCAGGTAGTCCAAGAGCTCGAATCATCCTCTCGATCTCAAAGTCTGGAGGGTGAAAGAACTTGTAGTGAAGGCCCATGAGCAGCTTGATGCGTTCTTCGTCCGAGGCAGCCTGTGTCAACTTCTGAGCTAGCTTGCCAAGGTCGAACAGAGGCTTGATGATCGTGACCTTTGATGCCGATGTCGTCGGTCGTGATGCCACTGGCATTGGAGGCGGTGGAATCGGATCTGCTGCTGGTGGTTCTGCTGCTGCTGCTGCTGGTGCTGGTGCTGGTGCTTGCTCGTCTGCTGGTGCTGGTGCTGGAGGAGGTGCTGGCTCTCCAACCTGTGCTGCTGCTGCCTGAGGTGCTGCTGCAGCGGGAGCTGCTCCTGGTCCAGGAACCGGCTTGAATCTGCAATCATCCTCTCGTGTGTGTGGTACCCCAGAACCTGCACCATGCTGACAGCGTTTGCATTTCCAGTAAGCCTGTGTCCGGCAGGAGTGCATGTGCTTGACCATGTCCTTGACCAATGATCGGCACAACCCAACTGGATAAACTGCTGCCAAAGCCGTTCGCTTGCGACCCTTGTCGTCGGTGCCTTGCAGCTCCGCATGTGGTGTTGTGCATTTGCAGGATCTGGATGTGCTTCGCAGCCGCGTCGAACTTCGGAAGAAGGTCCTCTTGCGAATCGGCAACTTCAGATCCACACTCCAAGCTCCATGCGCGCACTGGTCAGTAATGTTGTCATGCATCTCGCGCATCAGGATGTCTGGGATCAGACGAAGATCAGACTGCTTCCAGATAGCTGATCGAGATGGGTTCTCCATGATAAGCTGACTTCCTCTGCGCTCCAGTGCGGGCGCATACGTCTGAGCTGTCCATGTCAATATCGGTCGTTCGTAGTCTCGCCTGCTTTCCAACTCAACAGGCTCCGCGTTGTTATTTGATTGAGACCAGGGTCGACAGTAGAACTCCATTAGTGAAAATAATGGCACAAAGGCTTCGTGTAGTTCAAGTAGCAGCTGCTGATGATCTGGTCGATGTAGATCCCAGCCATAGCGATAGTCGATAGGTGGTAAAGTTATCAGGTGATTCCGATAGGCTGCACAAGAAACTCCAGAGGTACCTGAGAAGACTTCCACCATCAGACTCGTCTTGTGAGCTACTGAACGCATAGGCTGAATGAAGTCTCGAACGTGTTCTGGTCGAATCATTGGTAACCGAGATGTCGTGTAAAATTTCTCGTCCATGAACTCGTACTCTCGAGCCATTCGATGACAATCTGCATGCTCGAAGTTACTTGGCCATTCATTTTGAGAGTATCTGTTGCTGCCGAACTGTCTCCATACATCATAGAACTCTGTGGCGCCCTTGTTCTGATAAGATCCATACGTCTGTCTCGATGGCGGTGTCGTTGAAGGTGCTGCCAGTTTACTTATCTCACTCTGATTCTGCGCTTCGGGGCATTGTGGTTGACTGGCCGTGTGTAGCTGAACCTTGGGCTTCCGGCGATGATCAAAAGCTGAGAACAACTTAGATATCCTTTCCTCGATCAGGTTGACCATCTCCTCTACCACTTGCTCTGACTGAGGCTTGAACACGTCGATTGGTAGAAGATAGTGCCCAGAATCTGTCAACAATACTCGAGCCATCGTAGAGACTTTATCATCAGGTACGAACGCCAGGATGCCGTCACCATTGCGATACATGTTCTCGAACAGGATGCACTTTTGCTTGATCATGGTGCTGTTGGGCAGGAGGCCCGGGCACCTTGCGCCAGGGCCGCCGATCATGTCCGCCTGGTAGGTGGTGCCCTTCGCCATGCCTTCGACCCAGATCGGTCCGAGAAACTCGCCACATGAAGGGTCTGCTTGACCGTTGATGCCCGTGAAGGTCGCCTGAGAAGACCGGATGTTGTAGGAGATGCCTTCAGGCTGATACAAGTCCATGTTCCACTCCAACAACGTCTCCGTGCCAAGTAGGCCTTCAGCTGCTCCTGGGTCAACGATCAATCCATGTCGAGGCTTGCCTTTCACTGTATGCAGTATCGCGTAGGGGTCATCGTTGCCGTTCTTGCCTTCCAGGAATGAGCTGTGTCGCTGATCATCATATGTCGGCCTCTGCGGACAACCAAGCAATTGAAGTGATTGGTCTGCTTTTGCAGGCAATGTCTGCCGACAACCAGATATCCTAAATGATTGAGGAGATTCGTTCATCGTGTCATTGTCATCTGAAGAGTTCCTCTGGTCATTCCTGTCAGTGCCACCTGTGATGCTCACCTGGTTCTTCATGACCACCAAAGCGTACTGCTTAGATAACTTCTGGGCCAGCGTCAAAGCTGGAGCCTCGCTTGCCGATGATGATGCCGTCGTGTCACGAAGCACCGATCTCAGAGGCGTCCGGCTGACTCGATCATCCGGGAAAGGAGAGGCTGAACCCAGTATGGGTGGTCGAACCGGTCGCTGCCGTTCTGGTGTTGGTGCCTGCGTGTACCAGTCAGAAGGCTCGTCCGCGTCGATCTGATACGAGTCACCTTCTGGTACTGCACACTCGGAACCGGTAGCCATGTGATATCGCTCCACAGGTATTGTGCTTGCCGTCGAGGTAGTCGGTGTAGCAACGTTGATCCAAGAGCCAGGCGGCCTCGTTGTCATCTGTGGTGCCGCCGAACTCGATCCTGCGGATGCCTGTGCTGCAGTCGCGTCCGAAGTAGAGAGACCAACAACGTTTGCATAGTGACGGCTGCGTCCGCCTTTACCTTTGCCTTTCGTCGAGGTCGAGCTCTGCTGCTGCTGCTGCGGCTGCTGCTGTTGCTGTCGATCCTTGGCGGGGCAGTGAGCTCGATCATGCCATTTGCTTCCACATATATCACATCCGTCGTGTCGCTGACCTGCACCGCTCATGCGATCGTTGCCGTTGCCGCTGTGACCTTTGCCTTTGCCACGTCCTTTGCCTTTCATGGGAAAGCGCCGTCTAAATCCGCCTCGTCCTCGACCTTTGCCTTTGCTCTTGCCACGCTTGCCTTTGCCACATCCTTTGCCACCGTAGTAGGTGTCGTTGTCGTCTTGCTCTGCCTCGTAGTACTCCGTCATCTCGCCGCTGTCATCGTACTTGGCCCAGATGTCATCGTATTCCTGGAAGTACCATTCACCATCTGCTGTAGCCGTCCAGCCGAAATCCTGGTCATAGCCCCATTCGTATTGCTCGTCGTTGTAGGCCTCATACCAGGTCTCCACCATGTCGTCTGGATCGGCTCCGTCTCCCTGTTCACCATACCAGGCCCACTCGTTGTGTTGACCAACCTGGTCCTGTTTGCCGAGCCTCATCATCAGGCCCTGCAATACTCGATATTGGGATAAATCACCTGCCACGTGTAATTTCAAATCGTCGAGCCGCTTATCTGATAATCCACTGTTCTTCAGCAAGAAGTGACTGCGGCCTGTGTCATTCATCACCAAGCCGCCTTCCTCGCATGCATCTTCGAATGCCAGCTCAAACGATGAGATCCATGTCGGTATATCCTGATGATGTCCTCTCCGGCAATCGAAAAATGAGTCCAAGACAATGCCAACTCGGTCTTGATCATGTAATTCATATATTGCCTTCTGCTGATTCAGAAAGTGCTTGATGCCTGGTTGATCTTCTTGCTGATGGGGAGGATTGGCCAACTGTGCCGGCAGAGCGATAGCTTCATCTCCTCGATACTGAACTCCGTCTCGTACATGAGTGAATGACATGGCTGCGGTGAAGGGCGCGCCCTGAAGTCGTGAGACTATCAGCGGGCCGATCCGTTCATATTGATTCTCCTCGGTGATCCTCCACCACAGCTTCAGCTTCTGCATATATCGTCGGAACGTGTAACCTCTGATGTGCGGGCGCCAGCCCGGTGGAACGAACTTCGTGAACTCCTCGAGCTGAAGCGTGCCTTGCTGTCTGTCGCCGCCTTGCTGCTGGTGCGCCATGTCGGCGCCACAAAAAACAAAGTACAAGTAGTAGAAAACAGTGCCGTAGATCAGGCGTGTCCGCCTGAGCCTCCTCGAGGTGCTGGTGGTACTTCGCGTGCCCGCGGTACTCGATGCACTCTTGGAGGAAGTCGTCGTCGTGGTACCCCGCGTACACGCGGGACTTCGCGCACTGGTCGTCCAGCGCGCACTAGTACTTGCAGTAGTCGTCTCTGCCTGCGGAGGCGCGGGCACGCGCGGCGCTGGCCGCGCGGAGGGCCGGCCGACCGGAGGGTGGCCCGCGGAGCTTGATAGCTCCGCTACCAAAGCGGGCTTTTCTCGCCTTGAGCCACAGTATGTTTACGATTCCGTGGCTATAAAAAGTAGCAGCTAGGGCACTCTGCCCTATCCGGCGGTGGCGACGTAGGAAGCCTCAAGAGATGTCTGAAGTCGTACCAGGGGCCTACTATTCTCACTGGAGGAGGAGGAGGAGGAGGAGGAGGAGGGGAGGGAGGGAGGAGGGAGAAAGGGAAGGGAAAGCGGGGGAGCGCATGGG
>CAUYUJ010003147.1:0-72500 GCA_963575745.1 Prorocentrum cordatum | reverse complement strand
GGGCGAGGAGGAGGAGGAGGAGGAGAAAACCTCCACAGGGCAGTATTTTTTGTTCGCCACATGGACCCCAAATGCCTGGACCCGTTCACTGGGAGCTGGGCTTCTGCCTTATGACGGCCCGAGGGTCCAGTAAAGGCCGGAAGTTGAGAGAGCCCTCCCGCCGTGCCCCCTTCACGACGCGAGGGGGTCTGATGAAGAGGAGGAAGAAGAGCAGGAGGAGGAGGTGTAGGAGGAGGCGGAGGACGAGGAGGAGGAATAGGAGGAGGTATGAGATATTAGATACAAAGGGGACGCAGTGTCCCTCCAACCACCCTACGAGCTCTCAGGAGGTCCCTCGTTGGAGCCCTCGACAGAGCTCTCAGGAGGTCCCTTGGAGCCCTCGACAGGAGCCGCTCCTACTCCTGACTGGACAATCAGGGAGGCATCCTTGGCCCCCTTTGGCGAACCTGCGCAGCTCGGGACCTTACCCTGCCTGATCCGTGTGAGATTATGTTGCCCCCTCTTGGTGGGGCAGTGGAGGAGGAGGAGGAGGAGGAAGAGGAGGAAGAGGACGAGGAGGAGGAGGAGGAGCAGGAGGAAGAGACGGAGGCGAAACAACGGGCCCCCCAAGCCCTGTGGTGACGGACCGCGTGGTGTTCTCGGAATCTCAAGAGACCTCTCAGCGCGGTCCGGCACCGCGCGATTCTGGAATCTTGGAAACCCCAATCGCCCGAAGTGGACTCGGATAATGACCCGAGTCCCAACGCCTTGCAATATGCCCGGTCCCAACTGACTCACCACACGGTGTGGTCACCACATCGTCTGGGGGCCCTCGAGAGGAGGAGGAGGAGGAAGAGGAGGAGGAGGAGGAGGGGGAGGAGGGGAAGGAGGAGGCGGAGGGAGGAGGAGGATTAGGAACGGAGGAGGCGGAGGCGGCTAAAATACACACGAACTGCGCAATTACTCATCAGCCTTCGGAGGTCCAACAGGCGCGCCAAGAGCGGCGCCACCGGCGCCAACAATGGGCACCAACGCAGATCCGAGACATCCGCGCAGAGTTCCGACAGCTTATGTATACGCAATTTC
The DNA here is from genome assembly GCA_963575745.1 of Prorocentrum cordatum. Classification (NCBI taxonomy): domain Eukaryota; class Dinophyceae; order Prorocentrales; family Prorocentraceae; genus Prorocentrum; species Prorocentrum cordatum. The sequence continues at coordinate 71,435 of CAUYUJ010003147.1, read as the reverse complement.
TTCTTCGAGCGGAGGATGATGCAAAGGAGGGAGAGGGCGAAAACGAAACCCACGGCGTGGTCGCCACATCGTTTGGGGACTTCCGAACAGAGGAGGAGGAGGGGGAGGAGGAGGAGGAGGAGGAGGAGGAGGAGGAAGAGGAGGATGAGAGGGAGGGGGAGGAGGAGAAGGACGAGGAAGAGGAGGCGGGGAGGAGGCGGAGGAGGAGGAGCACGAGGAGGAGGAGGGAGAGGAGGAAGAACAAGAGGAGGAGGAGGAGGAAAAGGAGGAGGAGGAGGAGGAGGAACCATGGAGTCAGGAATCCAGGAAGTGCGCGGCGCGCGCGGCACGCAGGCGGGCCGCAATGGCAGGCAACCTGCACCCCCGACCTCCCCCTTGCGGGAGGAAGCGGGCCCGAAGGCGAGCGCACCGACGAGCGGAGGATAGACAACTACCTCGTCGCCCAGCGACTTGCCTCCAGCCGAGAAGGCGTGGTGCTGAAGGGGACGGTCGGTGCACCTCGTCATTGCGAGATACTTCCCGACGAGCAACCCCTGCCAATCAGCTGGCATGCTGAAGTGGGTTGGTTCCCCCGGGTGAACGGGCACAAAGCCATCATGGGACTTCCGGGCCACACGGCCCCGCCTCTCAACCAAATGGGCAATCCCCCGTGCATGGTACCCATTTCCAGGTCACGGAGCGTGGCTAGCGCCGCTGCCACGGGCAAAATGCCACGTGGCTGGTTCCAAAAGGCGCGAGATGGTTTAACTACCCCCGGTCGCCGCATGCAGTCCACTCTGACGGTATACCGCAAGGAGTGTGGGCGCGCACACCATGAGAACAGTTGCCAGGCCCGCCCCCCCCCTCGGGGCAGGAGGAGGAGGAGGAGGAGGAGGAAGAGGAAGGGCAGGAGGAGGCGGAGGACCAGTGTAAACAGAAGGCTCGCCGACGATGTTGCAAGTGACCGTCCCCCCCCAGTTCCCTGTTGATCTGCCTCTGCAGAGATTATGTTCACTGACAGGGAAGACCCCGTTGGAAGGAAACCATTTGAAAATTCGAAACTGAGCCAAAACACCATTCCTGGGACTTCAATTCCGCGAATCATCATGACTGTTGCGTTTTAGCGACGGGGAGTCGTGCCAGAACACCATTCTTGGGGAATCAACATCGCGAATCAATGTAACTGTTGCGCCCTGGCAGTCCGACCTCGTGCCAACGCATGATTTCTGGGACGCTGGCCCCGAGAATCCTTGAAACGGTGATGCACTCTGAAAACGAATGTGCGCGGCGATAAGATAAGGCGAGAGCCCTATTTTGAAAAGGAGCCTCCCTCCATCTGTGAAAGCCTTGCAAAGCTTCAAGACGCACGTGCGCGGCACTGAAGCGACAACCACATTCGAAAAGGGGCCGCCCTGCATCCCATGAAGCTCTAGTTTTTTTTTGTAAGACGCATGTGCGCGGCGATAACGCAAGAACACACATTCTGAAAACGACAAGCCCTCCATCAGCGAAGCTCTTGCAGGCTTTTAGAACAAACTATGCGTGGCGCGAAAGCGAGAACCACATATTCAGAATCCACCCGCCCTCCATCTGCAAAGCTCTCGGAATGTTTTACAACGAACGAAAACGGCGCAACGGCGAAAACCACAGTTTGAAAGCCAACCGGCCTTTATCTGTGAAGCTGTTGCGATTTTCTTAGCCTCAGGATCATGAGTGGTGAGGAAGCCTCAGGCGAAACGCCTGGCACGCCCTTTCGACTGGCCTCGGGGTGCCACAGGGAGGAGCTATCTACAAGGACAACGAGTGGAGGAGGAGGAGTAGGAGCAGCAGCAGCAGGAGCAGCAGGAGCAGGAGGAGGAGGAGGAGGAGGAGGAGGAGGAAGAGGAACGAGGAGGACGAGGAGGAGGAGGAGGAGGAGGAGAGGGAGGAGAGGGAGGAGAAGAAAGAGGAGGAGCAGGAGGAGGGGGTGGAGCTGACGAGGCGGAGGCGCAGAGGCGGATGCAGCGGAGGACCAGGGCGGCAGGAACAGGCCCGGGGGCCTCGTATAGCCTCCTCTCGGCGGTGGCCTCGCCAGCCCGTAGCGGCCGCCAGCCGCCTCTCTCGGCGGGCCAGGCCGCCGGGGGCGGGCCGCACCTGGCGGGCGCCCGCGCGCCACTGCCGTGCCGCGCCCCCGTCGCCAGTTCCGCTTTCCCCTCGGCCCTCGAGGGTCGACGTTTGTGTGTTCTCCACATTCTTGCATGTTGTAAAAAAATCGGTGTTCGTTCTCGACGTGTTGTGTTTTCCATGCTTGTTTTGGTTCTCGATGGTTTCCCTCGAGGACCAACGTTTCTGTGTGTTGGTTGTTTTGTTGTTCCATGTTTTTTTCTTCGACGGGCCGGTTTCTGGGCGGAGGGGTGTCTCTCTTCTGCCGGCCCTCTGGTGCTGGACGTAAGCCCTCTTGTCTATTACCGGCCCTCCTCCTCCTCCTGCTCCTCCTCCTCCTCCTCCTCCTCCTCCTCCCCCCTTCCTCCTTCCTCCTCCTTCTCCTCATCCTCCTCCTCCTCCCCTTCCTCCTCCTCCTCCTTCTCCTCCTCCTCCTCCTGGTCCTCCTCCTCCTCCTCCTCCTCCTCCTCCTCCCCTTCTTCCCCTTCCCCTGTTCCCGACCCTGTTCCTGGGCACTCGTTCCGGCGTCTCTGAATGCCCGCCAAAGGCACGGAGAACATGGGCACGACGCCGAACAGCAGGCTCTTCCGCCACAGCTTTCGCCAGCCTCTCGGGGTCTTCCCCCTCATGCGAGCGAAGAAGTCCGGAGCCGCCCTCGGGCCATACACGCACAGCACGCGCAGCCGCGCTCGGTTCTTCTATGGAGGCGATCTCGCGGAGGTGGCGGATGCGGAGTGCGGGGAGATCGCGGAGGGAAGGGTGAAATGGGAGACGGGAGGATGATGATGATAATGATGATGACGAAGGCAAGAATGGAGACGAGGAGGAGGATGAGGAGGAGGAGATCGAGGAGGAGGAGGAGGAGGAGGAGGGGAGGAGGAGGAGGAGGAGGAGGACACCGTACGCACGTGTCTGTCCGAATGAAAGCGCGCGGCGTCCTCTAAACCCGTGGAGGTGCGAACGCCGTCGCCAGACGCTGACCGCAATTGGCCCCCTCGCCCGTGGAGGTCCGCGAAGGGAGCCGCGAGGACGCCTGCAAGACGCAATCGGAACGCCAAGAGCCTGAAACCATTCCCATGGACCACATGCTCAACGACATGACCACCATGATGCCTTCATCCCAATCTTCCGATTGCCTGCCGGGCTATGTTCGTTGCGGCACTCGACGCACCGCACTCGCAAACTCTCCTGCGGGCGTCGCGCCGCTTCGAGACAGACAGACAGACAGACGCCGGCTCAACACTCTATAGCGCGGGACAGCGCTTTTCTTCTTCCCCCTCCGCGCAGGGCGAGACCACGGTGCGCACCCGCAGGGCCCTACCAGTCTGTGGCCGAGCGAGGGCCCTGCGGTCGTGGCCCTCGCCCCCTGGCCCTCCAGAGCGGAGCGGTCCCTCTGGCGCGGGCGGCGCACGCTGCAGGCGCCGCTCCGGGGGGGGGGGGGGCCCACCGCCGACGAGTCCGCGGACACCGCGCGGGCCTCTCCGACAGTCCTAGGGGGGAACGAACAACTGGCCATCGCTCGGACGCCCATTCATTCCGTGTGCTTTTTTTTCGGTCTCGTGCGTGGTTCTGTCGCCAGATGATCCAGGATGCTCCTCGACGGCCCTGGCCGAAGGGAGAAGGCACACGCCCGAGAGATGCCAGGACAAGGACATAACCAATGAAAACTCGGACGTCCTCGCGGATCTCTTGGATCCGCGCTGGACCCTCTGCCTGGCGCGCGGAGGCGCGCCCGGGGCGGCGACGGAGGCGCCGCCGGGAGGCCCAGCGCGGATCCGAGGAATCCGCGCGGACCTCCGAGTTTGTCTGGTTATGTCACTTGTTGTTCCCCTGTTTTCGGCCTCCAGGAGCTCTCTCGTTCATGTCTATGTCATGGTTTATGTTCATGTCATGGTTTATGTTTATGTCTGACATAAACATAAACCATGACATTGTTTATGTTTATGTCAGTGTTTCTGTCCCCGAATTGTTATGTTCATGCCATTGCTCGTTCCCCGAAATCTCCACGTACTCGTTGGCTTCGTTGCTCCTCTCCGGAGCGGGTTCCCCAGGTCTCCGGCGGCTGCTCGGGAGGACCCGCAGGAACCTCCGTATAGAGCGCTCCCGGAGATGGCGCATGCCGCACGGGAGGGGCTCCGAGGCCGGAGCGCCGCCGGGAGCCAACGAGAAAGCGCTCGAAAGCCTCAGAGCTCGAATCTCTGCGCTCGGAGACGAAGTGGTCTGCGGAGGGTGGGCAAGAGCGCGTTTCTTTCCTTTTGACGATACGAATGGGCATTATAGGAGGGTGGGGACGGGGGGGGGAGTATGGAGTGGTGTAATGTATCGCCTCCCCCCCGCCGTGCGCACGGCGGCAGTGCCCGGAGCGCACTGGGGGGGGGAGGGGCGTTGCGTTATAGGGGGGGGGCGGGGGCTATAAGGCCGATGAGGCCCCAAGCAACCAACATGATGGACCCACGAACCCGGAAAGGGATATAGACATGTGGAGCATGGGCACGTTTTCACGATACCCAACGGGGCAACACCTCACGAAACATCCCACGAGACACCTCACGAAACATCCCACGAGACACCTCACGAAACATTCCGCGAGACACCTCACGAAACATTCCAGGAGACACCCCGCGAAACATTCCACGAGACACCCCACGAAACATTCCACGACGACAGGCAACCACTCAACCAAGGCGGTGTGGTCGTGCTGGGGAGTGGTCGTGCTGGGGTGTGGTCGTGCTGGGGGGTGGTCGTGCTGGGGTGTGGTCGTGCTGGGGGGGTGGTCGTGCTGGGGGGTGGTTGTGCTGGGGCGTGGTCGTGCTGGGGCGTGGTCGTGCTGGGGCGTGGTCGTGCTGGGGTGGTCGTGCTGGGGTGTGGTCGTGCTGGGGTGTGGTCGTGCTGGGGTGTGGTCTTGCTGGGGTGCGTGGGGGTGGGGTCGTGCTGGGGTGGGGTCGTGCTGGGGTGTGGTCGTGCTGGGGTGTGGTCGTGCTGGGGGTGTGGTCGTGCTGGGGTGTGTGTCGTGCTGGGGTGTGGTCGTGCTGGGCGTGGTCGTGCTGGGGTGGCGTGCTGGGGGTGTGGTCGTGCTGGGGGGTGGTCGTGCTGGGGCGTGGTCGTGCTGGGGCGTGGTCGTGCTGGGGCGTGGTCGTGCTGGGGTGTGGTCGTGCTGTGGTGAGGTCGTGCTGGGGTGTGGTCGTGCTGGGGTGTGGTCTTGCTGGGGTGGGTCGTGCTGGGGTCGGGTCGTGCTGGGGTGTGGTCGTGCTGGGGTATGGTCGTGCTGGGGTGGGGTCGTGCTGGGGTGGGGTCGTGCTGGGGTCTGGTCGTGCTGGGGTGTGGTCGTGCTGGGGTATGGTCGTGCTAGGGTGGGGTCGTGCATTTCGCTCGAGACATCCTGCCAAAATTCCAGGAAATCGTACAAAAACAAAGAATTAGTCGAGACATCATCGAAATTCCTTCGCGCGGGGCGCTTTTCCGCGTCGCGGTCGGCTCTGCAAAACAAGCGTTTCGCTCGAGACATCCTCGGCAAACTCTGCGGAGCAAGCGTTTCGCTCGAGACATCCTCAACACACGAAAAAGTGGCCCGCACCCTGTGATTTATCGATCGGGATTTCAAAAACAAGCGTTTCGCTCGAGACATCCTCAAATTTTAATCCGCCGGCCTCCTTCGACCTCGATATTTATCAGGGAAAAAATCCGCCGGCCTCCTTCAAGTTGGCACCGGGGGTCAGGTTTACCAACTAAAAGAGAACCCTGGGCCCCAGCCCTTTCCGGGAAAAACACTCCTTGAAAGCCTCAAACCTCGAATCTCGGCGCTCGAAGACGAAGTGGTCTGGGGAGGATGGGCAAGAGCGCGTCTCTTTATTTTCGGCGACAATGGGCATGATAGGGTGGGGGGCCAGGGGGGTGGTGTAATGTATCGCCTCCCCCCCCGCCGTGCGCATGGCGGCAGTGCCCGGAGCGCACTGGGGGGGGAGGGGCGTTGCGTTAAAGGGGGGGGCGGGGGCTATAATGCCCACTAGGCCCCAAGCCAAAAAATGCTCCCTGGAAGCCTCACGCCTCGAATCTCGGCGCTCGAAGACGCAGAGGTCTGGGGAGGATGGGCCGGGCTGTGCGGCTTCGGCAGCGCGGCGCGAGGCAGGCCGAGGCGCGGCCGCGGGTCCGTCTCAGGAGCCCTCGCCGTCTGGCCCCGCGTCCACCACCTCGGGGCCAAGGACACACAAAGATGGATACACAAAGATCCCAGGATTCCCTCTGTTTCCATATTTTTCGATTTTCGTCTTCCCCCCCCACTTCCCTTTAACTTCCCATGTTCTCCTGGGAGTCGACGATTCATTGTGTCTGTGTTTTCCCCTCCTGAAAGGAGGAGAACCGTGCAGAAGCGTGAGGACGATGAGGACGTTGACGATGGCAGTGATGGCGCGACGACGACTGTGACGACGGCTATGACGATGACCAGTGACGATGATTGTGATGCTGGTGATGGTGGTGGTGGTGATGATGATGATGATGATAGTGATGATGATGATGATGATGATGATGATGATGATGATGATGACGATGATGATGATGATGACGATGCTGATGATGACGATGATGATGACGATGTTGATTATGGTGGTGATGGTGACGATGACTATGGTGGTGATGATGATGGTGATGATGATGATGCTGATGATGATGCTACCGATGCTGAGAACAATGGAATCAAATCAACCTGGACCAGATCTTCACGCGCCGGCCCCAAGGCCTCCATGTCCGCCTCCTGCTCGTCCTCCTCTGGCAGGGACGGTACACAGCACAGGGAGTGGAGAATATATCTGCATGATCCAGAGCTGCCCCTCGATCGCCTCGGCTCGGCACCCACGCCGGCCGACAGGCGGGCCTCGCGGCCTTCACGGCCGAGACGAGGAGCGGGAGGGAGAGGAGCACCAGCAGCAGCAGGAGGAGCAGCAGAACAGGAGCGATACTGGCCCCGAGGTTTGCACCTTCGGCGAGCTCGTGCTGTGACGACGTCGGCACGGGGAGCGCCGCCGCCGCGTCGGCGCGGCCCGAACCTGCCGCACGCGGCAGTTACCCCCAAGGGCTCGAGCCAAACAGTGCTTTTCGTCTCCGCTTTGCTTTCGTCGTCCCTCCCTCTGTATTCGTTCCGCCTCTGCTGCAGAGCCAAACTCAACGTGGAGACGGTCCAGACATGATGGACCCACGAACCCGGAAAGGGATATAGACATGTGGAGCATGGGCACGTTTTCACGATACCCAACGGGGCAACACCTCACGAAACATCCCACGAGACACCTCACGAAACATCCCACGAGACACCTCACGAAACATTCTGCGCGAGACAACCTCCAGAAACTTCCAGGAACACCCCGCGCAACATTCGACTAGACACCCCACGAAACATTTCCAGGCCAGCACGGGCAATCCACTCACTCAAGGTGGGGGCGGTGTGGTCGTGGGTGAGCTGGGGAGTGTCGTGCTGGGGTGTGGTCGTGTTCTGGGGGGTGGTCGTGGCTGGGGTGTGGTCGTAGCTGGGGGGGTGGTCGTGCTGGGTGTGGTTGTGCTGGGGCGTGGTCTGGTGTGCTGGGGGGCGTGGTCGTGCTGGGGGGGCGTGGTCGTGGCTGGGGTGTTGGTCGTGTTTTGGCTGTGGTGAGGTCGTGGCTGGGGTGTGGTCCGTGTCTGGGGGTGGTCTTGCTAGGGTTGGGTCGTGCTGGGGTGGGGTCGTGCTGGGTTGGTGTTCGTGCTGGGGTGTGGTCATACAGGAATAGCAAACGTCGTGCTGGGGAGTGGTCGTGCTGGGGGGTGGTCGTGCTGGGGCGTGGTCGTGCTGGGGTGGTGGTCGTGCTGGGGGGTGGTTGTGCTGGGGCGTGGTCGTGCTGGGGCGTGGTCGTGCTGGGGCGTGGTCGTGCTGGGGCGTGGTCGTGCTGGGGCGTGGTCGTGCTGGGGTGTGGTCGTGCTGTGGTGAGGTCGTGCTGGGGTGTGGTCGTGCTGGGGTGTGGTCTTGCTGGGGTAGGGTCGTGCTGGGGTCGGGTCGTGCTGGGGTGTGGTCGTGCTGGGGTATGGTCGTGCTGGGGTGGGGTCGTGCTGGGGTGGGGTCGTGCTGGGGTCTGGTCGTGCTGGGGTGTGGTCGTGCTGGGGTATGGTCGTGCTAGGGTGGGGTCGTGCATTTCGCTCGAGACATCCTGCCAAAATTCCAGGAAATCGTACAAAAACAAAGGAATTAGTCGAGACATAATCGAAATTCCTTCGCGCGGGGCGCTTTTCCGCGTCGCGGTCGGCTCTGCAAAACAAGCGTTTCGCTCGAGACATCCTCGGCAAACTCTGCGGAGCAAGCGTTTCGCTCGAGACATCCTCAACACACGAAAAAGTGGCCCGCACCCTGTGATTTATCGATCGGGATTTCAAAAACAAGCGTTTCGCTCGAGACATCCTCAAATTTTAATTCGCCTGCCTCCTTCGACCTCGTTATTTATCAGGGAAAAAATTCGCCGGCCTCCCTCAAGTTGGCACCGGGGGACAGGTTTACCTACTAAAAGAGAACCCTGGGCCCACGCCCTTTCCGGGAAAAAACCGCCACCACACCGCTTCGCTCGAGCCCTGCTACACGTTGCCCCCCCCCCCTGGCTCCTCTGCGCTGCCGCGGTGGCGGCGGGGCAAGCAGCGCTCTGGTGCCAGCTGAGGGTGCCACGGCGCCACGGCCGCGCGGCTGCTCCCCGAGAGCCGGCGGGGCCCAGGAAGCGGCCAGGCGGGCCGCCCTCTCGAGGCACCACCGCCGAACAGGGGCGATCCAGCGTCTGCTGCTTGCTTGGGTGGAGTGCGGGGGAAGCCCTCTTCGAGGCCCCCGGGGCGCAAAAACATGCGAACAAGGGCGATGCACAGTCTGCGTCTGCTGCTTCTCGGATGGAGTGCGGGGAGGTCCTCCTCGAGGCCCCTGGCGGTCCCTGGAGGCTCCTGGAAGCCCCCCGACCCCTGCAGAGGCCCAGAACGAACTCCCAAGCCTCGAACGTCTGCTCGGCTGCTTCCCGACCAAGGGCGCCGGACTTCGCGCTTCGCGCTTCGCGCTGCGCGAAGCGCGCACAGCTTCGCGCTCTCGTGCCGCCCCGCAAGGGAGAAGAGGAGGACGAGGAGGCATCGGGAGCCGAGCCGCGAAGCGCGAGTAAGAGGCGCCCCTGCCGACGCGCCGAAGGCAGGCTACACGCCAGCACCCCTGGCCGCGGCCGCCCTGGGCTCCAGGACGGTGCACAGACCCGCCCGGTCGAGGGAGGAGGAGGAGGAGGAGGAGGAGGAGGAGGAGGAGGAGGAAGAGGAGGAGGAGGAGGAGGACGAGGAATTTTTCATCAGGCGCGACGCCGCGCGTGCAGGCACAGCTAAGCGGCTCGGGCACAAACCCGACCGTGGGAAAAAGGGCCCGAGCACCTCCCCCAAAGGGGGGGCCAGCAGGCGCAGCCAGGGGCCTACAACCCGTCCGCAGCCTCGTCCACGACTATCAGGTCACCGACCAGGCTGTCGAGGACGAAGTCCGCGAACGGCCGAGGCCTAACCTGGCCGCTGGCCAATGGCAGAGAAAAGCCAGTGCGCGGGTGCTTGCCCTCCCACAGGCGACCCACGCGGGGCCGCGTCTGTGGAGGCACAAACCCGAGGCAAGGCTGCGCGAGGAGCTGAGCGTTCTCACTCGAGTGCGCTCCGCACCTCGCGCAGAAAAGGAAAGGGCCCACGCACCATACGCGGTGGCCACCTCCTGGGCTGCACGCCGCAGGCGTGTAGCCATCACGCGCCCTGGCGACGCGGAAGCAGCAGCAGCAGCAGCAGCAGCAGCAGCAGCAGCAGCAGCAGCAGCAGCAGCAGCAGCAGCAGCAGCAGCGGAAGCCCTTGCCGCACGGCGCAGGCTCGTGCACGCCAGCGGGCAGCACCACGTCTGCCGTCAGCGCGGGGGCTGTCCCTCCGCGCCGAACACGTCGCAGGTGGCCGTGTCGCGGCGCATCCTGCTGGCTGGGGTTCGCTGAGCGGAGCACCCGAGCCAAAAACTTGGCGACACGCGTCACCAAGTGAAAGGTCCGCTTGGCCCGCTCCACCGCGGCACTGTCCGTGGGGTGGAGGGCAGCACCTTGTCGGGCGCCGAGGTCGGCGTAGAGATTCCCCCAGCGCTTGATCAGGCCACGCTCGACGGTACGTGACATCGTCGAGCGTGGCCTTTGATCTTCACAACCGTGACGTCGCCACCTAGGTCGTCCACACGATGTCAGATGCGCGTCCAGAGGTCGGCTGCCTCGCACTGGGCTCCAGTGGTCTCGGCGCGTCCGCGCTCGAAGCTGGAAACCACCCAGGCGCAGTCCGAGTGGAAGCAGTAGGGCCCCAAGGCCACGTGCGTCAGATACATGCGGAGGGCGAAGGCCTCCGCAAGATCTGACGCCTGGTGCGGCCGTGGGAGCGGGCCGCAAAGGGTCCACCTGGACAACCGACCAGCCCGCTCTACTGAGTCGGGGGTCTCCCTGTACTGCCGTGGTACAGGAGGGAGGAGGAGGAGGAGCAGGAGGAGGAGGAGGAGGAGGAGGAGGAGGCGGCGGAGGAGGAGGAGGAGGAGGAGGAGGCGGCGGAGGAGGACTGACGGTGGTGCTTGGCCGCCTCCTCTGCGCCCGGGAGGGCCCTGGCCCTCGTGGCGGCCGAGCGGCAGTGGTCATAGCAGCAGCTGGACGGCCAGCAGGGGCAGCAGCAGCGCCAGGGTGCCCATCCACAGGCCCTGCATGTGCCTCGACGGGAGGGCCGGAGAGTTAGGTCGGGCATGTCCCCCGACAGGCGGATTTTGGACGAGAAATAAAGCAATGTCAAACGATGCTCAAACATAAGCAAAACATGCTGAGCAGATCGTCCCCTGATTGTTGTTTAAAACTATTTTTGAAATATTCCTCCTGTAGAGGGACAGGCCCGACTTAACCGTGTACTCAGATCTGCAGACCTTCTTTGGCTCCTGGGATGGATGCGGCCCTGGAAGCCCTCCCAAGGGCGAACCGAACAGGGGCGAAAAGAGAGCAGAAGGGACGACCGTCGGGGGTCTTCTGACTTGGATTAACCTCATGCCCGTGAGAATAAACACTAGGGGATAATAAAGTTCGGGGTTCAGGGAGAGATACTAAAAGTAGCCCAGCAGACCTCAGCATCATCTCGAAGTAAGAGCATGATAGCCGAGCACGTTTTGAGACCAAGCAAAGAAGAATACAGTAGAAGAATAATAAGAAATAAGAAGAAGAGGATAATAAGAAGAGGACGAAGAAAGGAAACATCCAAAGTTACAAATCTATCAATTTTAATTTACAAGCGCTTTATGAAAATTGATATTTTAAGTGCTCGTGTAGGGTAGCTCATGTGCTTCATTTTCCATGGATAATCAACCCCAGGGATAAACAAGTTCAGGCGAGCGTGAGGACAGATACAACTATAAAATAAGAAGAGGAACGTAGAAGAATACCAAGAAGAGAAGAAGAAGAGAAGAATAATAAGAGAAGAATAACGGAAAAATGGAAAGTTCCAAATCTATCAATTTTAAATTACAAACGCTTTATGAACATTGATTTTTTTAAGTGCTCATGTAGGGTAGCTCATGTGCTCCCCTTTCCATGGATAATCAACCCCAGAGATAAACATGATGGACCCACGAACCCGGAAAGGGATAAAGACATGTGCAGCATGGTCACGTTTTCACGATACCCAACTGGGCGACATCTCACGAAACATCCCACGAGACACCCCGCGAAACATCCCACGAGACACCTCACGAAACATTCCACGAGACACCTCACGAAACATTCCACGAGACACCCCGTGAAACATTCCACGAGACACCCCACGAACAGGCAACCACTCAACCAGACACGCCACGAAACATTCCACGGGGGTGCGACTGGGTGTGGTCGTGCTGGGGTGTGGTCGTGCTGGGGTGTGGTCGTGCTGGGGGGTGGTCGTGCTGGGGGGTGGTCGTGCTGGGGGGGTGGTCGTGCTGGGGCGTGGTCGTGCTGGGGCGTGGTCGTGCTGGGGCGTGGTCGTGCTGGGGCGCGGTCGTGCTGGGGCGTGGTCGTGCTGGGGCGTGGTCGTGCTGGGGTGTGGTCGTGCTGTGGTGTGGTCGTGCTGTGGTGTGGTCGTGCTGGGGTGTGGTCTTGCTGGGGTAGGGTCGTGCTGGGGTCGGGTCGTGCTGGGGTGTGGTCGTGCTGGGGTATGGTCGTGCTGGGTGGGGTCGTGCTGGGGTGGGGTCGTGCTGGGGTCTGGTCGTGCTGGGGTGTGGTCGTGCTGGGGTATGGTCGTGCTAGGGTGGGGTCGTGCATTTCGCTCGAGACATCCTGCCAAAATTCCAGGAACTCGTACAACAACAAACGAAGTAGTCGAGACATCATCGAAATTCCTGCGCGCGGGGCGCTTTTCCGCGTCGCGTTGCGGCTCGCAAACAAGCGTTTCGCTCGCGACAGCCTCGGCTGTGTCAAGTCGAGCAAGCGTTTCGCTCGAGACTCCTCAACACACGAAAAAGTGGCCCTCACCCTGTGAATTATTATCGATCGTGCTGCAAAAACAGCGTTTTCGCTCGACAAATCCTCAAATTTTAATTCCGCCGGCCCCTTCGACCTCGATATTTTATCAGGGAAAAAATCCGCCGGCCTCCGTCAAGTTGGCAACCTGGGGATTATGTTTACCACTAAAAGATCACCCTGGGACCCCAGCCCTTTCCGGGAAAAAAAATAGGCGCGCGCGGGGATGAATACATATATAAAAAGGATATAATCACACATGATGGACCCACGAACCCCGGAAGGGGATAAGACATGTGCAGGCTAATGGTCACGTTATTCCGATAACCCAACTGTGGACTGGGCGACTCTCATGAACATCCTCGATACATCTCACGAAACATCCCACGAGACACCCCGCGAAACATCCCACGAGACACCTCACGAAACATTCCACGAGACACCTCACGAAACATTCCACGAGACACCCCGTGAAACATTCCACGAGACACCCCACGAACAGGCAACCCCTCAACCAGACACGCCACGAAACATTCCACGGGGGTGCGACTGGGTGTGGTCGTGCTGGGGTGTGGTCGTGCTGGGGTGTGGTCGTGCTGGGGTGTGGTCGTGCTGGGGTGTGGTCGTGCTGGGGGGTGGTCGTGCTGGGGGGTGGTCGTGCTGGGGGGGTGGTCGTGCTGGGGAGTGTTCGTGCTGGGGTGTGGTCGTGCTGGGGGGTGGTCGTGCTGGGGGGTGGTCGTGCTGGGGGGGTGGTCGTGCGGGGGGGTGGTCGTGCTGGGGCGTGGTCGTGCTGGGGCGTGGTCGTGCTGGGGCGTGGTCGTGCTGGGGTGTGGTCGTGCTGTGGTGAGGTCGTGCTGGGGTGTGGTCGTGCTGGGGTGTGGTCGTGCATTTCGCTCGAGACATCCTGCCAAAATTCCAGGAAATCGTACAAAAACAAAGGAATTAGTCGAGACATCATCGAAATTCCTTCGCGCGGGGCGCTTTTCCGCGTCGCGGTCGGCTCTGCAAACCAAGCGTTTCGCTCGAGACATCCTCGGCAAACTCTGCGGAGCAAGCGTTTCGCTCGAGACATCCTCAACACACGAAAAAGTGGCCCGCACCCTGTGATTTATCGATCGGGATTTCAAAAACAAGCGTTTCGCTCGAGACATCCTCAAATTTTAATTCGCCGGCCTCCTTCGACCTCGTTATTTATCAGGGAAAAAATTCGCCGGCCTCCCTCAAGTTGGCACCGGGGGACAGGTTTACCTACTAAAAGAGAACCCTGGGCCCACGCCCTTTCCGGGAAAAGTCTACATAAACAGAAAAAACTTGCTGGTTTAGCTTGAAACATCCTTGAGACATCCTTGAAACATTGCTCGTTTCGTTTGAGATTGCCTCCCAAAATTCTTGGTTTCGCTTGAGACATCCTTGAAACATTGCTCGTTTCGTTTGAGTCTGCCTCCCAAAATTATTGGTTTCGCTTGACACATCCTGAAAAAGTGTGATCGCTTCGCTTGATGTTGCTATATCAACATCGCTTGATGTTGCTATCTCAACATAGCGTTTCGAGGTGATAATGAAGTTCGGCCTCAGCGCTCGCCGCCCAATTTGAATTTTGTATAGGGCGACGATAATCAACTCTAAACACTGAAGGGGGGGGGTCCCTTTATTATCATCGGCATGCGGTTATTGTAGATTCGGGTTAGTCAGGCCTTGCAGGATCCTGCAGGATCCTGCGCCCCAGCCCGGATCAGTGCGCCCCTGGCCCTGCAGAGGACTCTGCAAGATCTGGCGCTCTGACCGGCCCGAGACCAAACGGCGGACACGACCCGAGGGGGGAGGGGGGACCCAGGCGTGCGACGCCCTGATTTTGTTCAGTGCAGCGTCCCCGGGAGTCCCGTTGTTTATCCTGAGTCGCTTTTTGACGCCCTCCTCCTCCTCCTCCTTCTCCTCCTCCTCCTCCTCCTCCTCCCTCCTCCTCCTCCTCCTCCTCCTGCTCCTCACCTCCTCCTCATCCTGCTCCTCCCTCCTACTCCTCCTCCTCCTCCTCCTGCCCTCGCTCCTCCTCCTCCTGCTCTCCTCCTCCCCATCCCCCTCCTCCTCCCTCCTCTTCCTCCCCCTCCTCCTCCTCCTCTCCTCCTCATGCTCCTGCTCCTGCTCCTGCTCCTCCTCCTCCTCCTCTCCTCGTCCCCCGCCCCTCCTCCCTCCTCCTCCGCCTCCTGCTCTCCTCCTCCCTCTCCTCCTCCTCCTGCTCCTCCTCCTCCTCCTTGCTCCTCCTCATCCTCCTCCTCCTCCTCCGCCTCTCCTGCTCCTCCTCCTCCCCCTCCGCCTCCCCCCCTCCTCCTCCCGTCCTCTTCCTCCTCCTCCTCCTCCTCTCCTCCTACATGCTCCTTCTCCTCCTCTTCCTCCTCCTCCTCCTCTCCTACTCCTCCTCCTCCTCCTCCTCCTTCTCCTGCTTCGCTTTCTTCTTATTATTTTTCTTCGCCTCCTCCTCCTCCTCCTCCTTCGTGTTCTTGTCTTCTCTCTCTTCTTCCTCTTCCTTCTCTTCTCTTCCTCTCTTCTTCCTTCTTCCTCTCCTCCTCCTCCTCCTCCTCCTCCTTCTCCTCCTCCTCCTCCTCCTCCTCCTCCTCCTCCTCCTCTCCTCCTCCTCCTCCTCCTCCCTCCCCCCCTGTCCCTTCTCTCCATGCCCTCCCTTCTCCTGCCGCTCCCCCCTCCAACGTGGGTCGGTCCTTCTCCTGTGTGGAGGGGGCCCCCTGGGCCGGGGAGACCCCAAACGGCGTGGCGACCACGCTGTGCGGTGAATCGGTGGGGATTCGGGGGCACCGCACGGTGTTGAGAGCCGGGCCCTTCTCTTGCCGTCGCTCAGACGTCCGTTCCCTGATGATCCAGGATGCTCCTCGACGGTCCTCGCCGAGAGAGATGCACACGTCCGAGCGATGCCAAAGTCTCCGAGGACGTCTCGAGCGACTGGGCCCCCCGAGGTCCCGGCACCGTGCGGGGACGGACTGCGCGGCGAAGTCTCTGGGGCTTCCGAGGTCACCACGCGATCCGTCACCACACGGCTTGGGGGCCCGAATCCTCCTCCTCCTCCTCCTCCTCCTCCTCCTCCTCCTCATTGTCCTCCTCCTCATTGTCCTCCTCCTCCTCCTCCTCCTCCTCCTCATTGTCCTCCTCCTCCTCCTCCTCCTCCTCCTCCTCATCCGCCACTCCTCTGCCCCCCCCCATCCTCCGTCTCCTCGGACCCCCTCGGCTCTGGGGCCCCCGACCGGGGGGGGGGGCCCCCGGGCACGCCAGGGTGCCCCGCACGACGCTGGCTTGGGCCCTCCGGGCCTCTTGGAGAAGACCCGGCTGCCGAGCACGCCCGCGTTGCACCAGTCCTCCCACACATCCCGGCGCCTCGAGAAGGACGGAGCGGCCGGCTGCTTGGTCGACATCTGCGGCCCCTGGAGGCCGATTCTGGGCTTCGGGGCGCCAGAGGACCGGCTCGGGACGATGAGCCGGCCATGGGGACGGAGGAGGAGGGCGAGGAGGAGGAGGAGGAGGGAGGAGGGAGGAGGAGGAGGAGGAGGAGGAGGAGGAGGAGGAGGAGGAGGAGGAGGGCGAGGAGGAGGAGGAGGAGGAGGAAGGCGCTCACGCGCCGAACAAATCGAAGCGCCGGATGTCTGGCCTGGGAGACAAAACAACCGCCCTGAGATCCGACGACGCGAAGGAATCGCAGCATCTTCAAAAACATGATGGACCCACGAACCCGGAAAGGGATAAAGACATGTGCAGCATGGTCACGTTTTCACGATACCCAACTGGGCGACATCTCACGAAACATCCCACGAGACACCCCGCGAAACATCCCACGAGACACCTCACGAAACATTCCACGAGACACCTCACGAAACATTCCACGAGACACCCCGTGAAACATTCCACGAGACACCCCACGAACAGGCAACCACTCAACCAGACACGCCACGAAACATTCCACGGGGGTGCGACTGGGTGTGGTCGTGCTGGGGTGTGGTCGTGCTGGGGTGTGGTCGTGCTGGGGTGTGGTCGTGCTGGGGTGTGGTCGTGCTGGGGGGTGGTCGTTGGGGGGGGGTGGTCGTGCTGGGGCGTGGTCGTGCTGGGGCGTGGTCGTGCTGGGGCGTGGTCGTGCTGGGGTGTGGTCGTGCTGTGGTGAGGTCGTGCTGGGGTCTGGTCGTGCTGGGGTGTGGTCGTGCTGGGGTGTGGTTCTTGCTGGGGTAGGGTCGTGCTGGGGTCGGGTCGTGCTGGGGTGTGGTCGTGCTGGGGTGTGGTCGTGCTGGGGTGGGTCGTGCTGGGGTGGGGTCGTGCTGGGGTCTGGTCGTGCTGGGGTGTGGTCGTGCTGGGGTATGGTCGTGCTAGGGTGGGGTCGTGCATTTCGCTCGAGACATCCTGCCAAAATTCCAGGAAATCGTACAAAAACAAAGAATTAGTCGAGACATCATCGAAATTCCTTCGCGCGGGGCGCTTTTCCGCGTCGCGGTCGGCTCTGCAAAACAAGCGTTTCGCTCGAGACATCCTCGGCAAACTCTGCGGAGCAAGCGTTTCGCTCGAGACATCCTCAACACACGAAAAAGTGGCCCGCACCCTGTGATTTATCGATCGGGATTTCAAAAACAAGCGTTTCGCTCGAGACATCCTCAAATTTTAATCCGCCGGCCTCCTTCGACCTCGATTTTATCAGGGAAAAAATCCGCCGGCCTCCTTCAAGTTGGCACCGGGGGATTAGGTTTACCAACTAAAAGAGAACCCTGGGCTCGAGCCCTTTCCGGGAAAAAGGTCGACCTGAGCACTGGATCCTTTTTGCAGCACTGTTGGAGGCGGGACTGATCTGTCAGGATCTGGGGGGCCGAAACTGGGCGAAAACATTGCAACGCCATGCAGATTCTCAGTCGGGGGCGCGCCTGGGGGGGGGGCGTGATAAGGAGAAGACCTTCTCAGAAGGCGGCGGGACTTCTCAGGAGCCGGAGAGGTTTTTCTGCGTCTGCGGAGAAGGCTTCGAACACTTCTCAGAAGGCCTGGGGACTTCCGAGCCTTCTGAGAAGGCCTTCTCCTCCTTGCTTCCCCCCCGGGCTCGCCGCCGACACATGATCTCCGGTCGAGGGGTTCACAGGCCCCCCCCACCCCCTCTGATGGGATGGGTCCCAGGGCTCCACAGGCCCCCTCCCGATGGGCTCGGGGGTGGGGGCGACGACGACGACGACGACGGCGGCGACGGAACACGACAACGACGCAGATGCCGACGGAAGACGACGACGACGACGACGACGCACGCCCACAGGGGGGAGGGGAGTACCGGCACCCACCACCACGCCACGCCCACAGGGCCACGACCACGGGGGGGCGGGGAGCAATCCAACCTGCGAAGCCCTGCGACCTTGGCCTCGGAGAGCTCTCGGCCGGCAGCAGCGGGACGTCCACCCTCCCTCACGCCATGCCCACAGGCTTAAGTCGGGCCTGTCCCCCTACAGGGGGATTTGGGACGGAAGATGAAAAATAGTAGAAAAAGAAACCCAACTTGCAAAACAGTTTTCAAAACATCGTCCCCAGACTATGTTTTGTCTATTGCGGGATATTCCTCCTGTAGAGGGACAGGCCCGACTTAAACCACAGGCCCACGACCACAGGCCGGAGGGTTCCAAAGAGGGCTTCTGGGGAGGGGGTTCTCCAGGAGGGGTCCCCCAGGGGCCTCGGAGCCTCGTCCAAGCAGGGGGTGCGGAGCCCCTCCGGGGGCTCCTCCTGGAGAACCCCCTCCGCAGAACCACCCCTTTTGGAGCCCTCCGGACGGGGGGGGGGGGTCTTCGCCGCGAGGCCTCCGCGAGGCTCCCGGGCGTGCCCGTCCAGCGCGGGGGGGAGGGGGGGGAGGGCGATCTCATTGGCATTGGGGGGGGGGGGGGGCGCAGCCCTGGGTTGTAGCATATGGTTATTATAATTATTATAGCATTGTCGTAGCAGTACACCATAGCATTATAGCAGGGGCCCATTACCATAGCATTGCAGTTATGCCGCTCACTTTGGGCTTCGTGGGGCTTCGTGGGGGCTCAGATGCCACGGCTCAGCGGGGATGGGGCTAGGCTGCACGCCGGCTGGAAGAAGCAGGTACAACATGACGCAGGAAGGCGGATCACAGTAGATTGGGCTCAGGCACCCCCAGAGAAAAGAGCAAACAACACAGCAGATGCAGATCGACTCTTGAAACAGGAAGGCGCCAGAAGCAGACTGGGATCTGGGCATCCCTGAATACCTACTTTCAACGACTGACGGGTAAGCGATGCCTGGGGAGACCAAACGGTACCTATACCGCTACTCCCAAGACCTCTCCCGGGGTGCGTTCTGACGAGAATTTCGAGGCGAATCCGATGGTGGCGACGAGGGCCTCCGAGGAGGCCCCAAAAAGGGGAACACGAGGAAAGGGTAGCGGTATGTGTACCTTCTCCTCTGAATGCCGACTCTCGGTCCAGCCACGCCCAGCCGATGTTCATGCCGACGACCAGCGCCACCCCGTCCCTGAGCCTCCGGTGGCGGCTGCGGGCGGCGGCGAGGACGGCCACCGGGCCCAGGAGCGTCACCGTGACAGCGAGCGGCTCGAGGAGGCGGGCCCCGGGGGAGGCCCCTGTGCTGGCCTGGGATCCCTGGCCTAAGTTTATGTCGTTCCCATCGTACTTCAGGACCGCATCCCAGAAATAATTTCGAGCACCCCGAGAAGTGTCGAAACAGTGTCGAAGGAGTATCGCCTCCCAGGGTCCGACACGTTAAGGTACTTTCCTGGTACTCGAAATTCTTTCTGGTGATCAAGGCTAAAGTAGGTTGGAACATCATAAGCCTAAGTCGAACACATTTTTCGTTTTACCCGCGGGAGCCGTCAGCGGGGGTCTAGGGCTGGACATGACCAGCCCTGGACCCCCCAACCGCCTTCACGAGGCAATCAAGGTCGGAATGCACGACGGAGTACGTCGAAAAACGCGAAGCGGACCACGAGCGAGAGCGCCGGCAGCGTTGAGAGGGACAACACCGGACTGTGACAGAGCGGAGATCTCTGAGCTCTGGCGGTTCTGGAAGCGAAGGGTAGTGGTATGGGTAATCACAATCAAGACGTGTATGAAGGACGGTTGGTAAGGCCGCAAGACTCTTGGAGGCCGAAGTTACCTAACAGCTTTTGCTGATAGGTTTCTAGTGGGGTCAAAAGAGAGCAGCAGATGACTCCACAGGGGGGTCGGGGCGGCATCCGAAGAGCTGTGTCCGAACTCGTGTCCGCACTCGTTTTTCGCAAACAGTCACACACTTCGTGCTCTTCGACCCCCTAGAACTCCATTCCCGGGCCACATTCTGAATGCCCGGAGCCAACTGTAGGCCACTTCGTGCTCTTCGACTTCCCAGAACTCCATTCCCGGGCCACATTTTGAATGCCCGGAGCCAACTGTAGGCCACTTCGTGGTCTTCGAGTCCCCAGAACTCCATTCCCGGGCCACATTTTGAATGCCCGGAGCCAACTGTAGGCCACTTCGTGCTCTTCGAGTTCCCAGAACTCCATTCCCGGGCCACATTTTGGATGCCCGGAGCCAACTGTAGGCCACTTCGTGGTCTTCGAGTTCCCAGAACTCCATTCCCGGGCCACATTTTGGAATGCCCGGAGCCAACTGTAGGCCACTTCGTGTCTTCGAGTTCCCAGAACTCCATTCCCGGGCACATTTTGAATGCCCGGAGCCAACTGTAGGCCACTTCGTGCTTCGAGTTCCCAGAACTCCATTCCCGGGCCATATTTTGAATGCTGAGGCAGGCTGATGAGGCTGAGGCTGAGGCTGAGGCAGGCTGAGGCTGAGGCAGGCTGAGGCTGAGGCTGAGGCTGAGGCTGAGGCTGAGGCAGGCTGAGGCTGAGGCAGGCTGAGGCTGAGGCTGAGGCAGGCTGAGGCTGAGGCTGAGGCAGGCTGAGGCTGAGGCTGAGGCTGGGCTGAGGCTGAGGCAGGCTGAGGCTGAGGCCGAGGCTGAAGGCAGACTGAGGCTGAGGCTGAAGCAGGCTGAGGCTGAGGCTGAGGCAGGCTGAGGCTGAGGCAGGCTGAGGCTGAGGCTGAGGCTGAGGCTGAGGCTGTGACTGCGACTGCCGTTGCCACTGCGACTGTCATCGCGAATGCGACTACGACTGCGAGAACAGCAGAATTCTACAACTGGATTCTCATCTGAATCTTAAGGGGAATGCTTCCAGATATGCTCCTACACATCGCAGTTAGGTTGCTTTGCCGGGATAATTGTATTTTTTTTGGCGGCTGGAGGCCAGTGAAAACGGCAGAGGACGGGCCGCAGAGGCAAGGACACGCGGGCACCCTAGTTGAAGGCGCGCGTCCTTGCTATGCGGGTCGACTGTAAATTGGAGATCTCCAAGCGCTCTGGCGGTTCTGGTGGATGCATCGGGCGCCGCGGCCTCCTCAGAGCGTTCCCGGAGGCTCTGAGAGCGTTCCGGGGCGGGCTTGGGACGATCCATCCCGATCCCAAGCCTGCCTCCTCCTCCTCCTCCTCGATCGATCGAGGCTTGAGCGGCTCGAGGTCGTTGTCGTCGTCGTCGTCGTCGTCGTCGTCGTCGTCGTCGTTGTCTGGCCGACCCCCTCCGCGCCGTGCTTGCGGGCAAGCTCCCGGAGGGAGTCTGGCAATGCCTGCCACAGAATGTGCGGACAGGCGCGCGACCATCGTAGCCTCCAGAAGAGTGTCGGTGCGTCGCATTTCAGTTTGTTGAGTCCTTGAAGTGACAGGATCTACCCTCATGTGCAGCATTCTGGTATTCTGGTCGGAGCTGGAACCCCTGTCCGCACCCTCGGGTGGGTGGTAATGGGGGGTGGCCTACATGGGGGGTGGAGAAACGGACCCTCAAGGGGCCCCTTTGGGCCCCTACTGGTTCCACCAGGGGCCTAAAGCAAGGCACTCTCAGAAGCGGCGGGGCTTCTCAGAAGGATTGTGGCCTTCAGAGAAATGTCCTGTATCTGCGGGGAGACTTAAAAACTTCTCAGAAAACCGAGGGGGCTTCCGAGCCTTCTGAGAAAGCCCGCCCCTTCTCACTGCCCCCCTGGGCTCGCCACCGATGTTGTTCATCTGGGCTTAATTATGCCTACCCTGGCTAGGAGCCGTGGCGCAGTCCAGGAGTCCAGGCGCTGCGAGGGGTCCTCCAGGAAAGCTCGTCGCCCGCGCGATTGCTATACTTCTCTGCCTCGTTCATAGGCGCCTCCAGGTATTGAAGGGCCCGTGGCTTTTGATTTTTGCGAGGCCTCAGAGGGTGCGCCATGCTAAGTGCCCACGAGGGCTCCCAGCTTCGCGCTTCGCGCTGCGCGAAGTGCGAATAACTTCGCGCTCTCGCGCCGCCTCCCAGGGGGGAAGAGGAGGAGGAGAAATCGGAGCCGAACCGCGAAGCGCGAGTAACTTCGCGCCCTCGAGGGCGCCCTTGGAGACCCCCAGAAGCCTTCCAGGCACCCCCCAAGGCACCGTGGCGGGAGAGGGTGAAGGCCACCAGATATGATCACCCACTGACACCATTCGCCAACCTGCTTCTCAAAGAGGGGGGAGCCTATCAGCCTCTTCGTCCTCCTCCTCCTCCTCCTCCTCCTCCTCCTCCTCCCCCTCCTCCTCTTCCTCCTCCTCCTCCCCCTCCCCCCCTCCCCCTCCCCTCCTCCTCCCTCCCTCCTCCTCCCTCCTCCTCCTCCTCCTCCTTCCTCCTCCTCCCCCTCCTCCTCCTCCTCCCTCTTCCTCCTCCTCCTCCTCCTCCCCTCCTCCTCCTCCTCCTCCTCCTCCTCCTCCTCCTCCTCCTCCTCCTCCTCCTCCTCCTCCCTCCTGGCTCAGCGTCTCGCTCAAGAGTGCCCCCTCGAGCCGCCGAGATCGGCTCGGCGAGCCTGCGAGTCGGGTGCCCCGCGAGCTCGAACGTGGCGTCGATGAACCCCTTCCACGCCCAGCTCAGAAGGAAGTTGCCGGAGAGGACCAGAAGGGGGAATAGGGGGCGAGGAGTAACAATCTCGAGGAGTAAAAAAGTGAAGGGCGGGCACCAGGAGGACGAGGACATTGAGGAGGATCTGCAAGAGCGGAGTGGAAGGTGGAGGATTCGTGGTTACATCAGCAGAAAGACAGGACCAAAGGGGGAAAGAGGACGAGGAGAAATTCGCCGGCCCAACGGACCAGAGCTTTGGGCGTGCTAAGATCTCTGGCAACTTGTTAACAATGTTTCTAGTTCGCGCGCGTGCGGGGCGGCCCCTGGGGCCCCCCCCGACGAAAAGTACCCGGTCTAGGTCCCGGTCCACTCCCGGGCGATCCCTCCAGAACGCCCCAGAGGAGGGCCATTATTCGACACCCCTCAATAGGATCGTGGCCTCCGAGGGGGGAGCCGCAATCGACTACCTCCCCCTCCCGCACCAAGAAGCCCCCAAGGAGCCACAAGAGGCGCGTCCGCGCGTTCGCCGCGCAGGCAAGCGCGTGCGCTGCGCACCTTACTCGCGCCACTGCGCTGCATCAAAGCAGGGGCAGCGCAATTTGTTGCGTCGTCGCGACGGTAGCGAGCTTCGCGACGACCTCCTTGACGGGAAGCTCGCCGGCTCTACCGCAGGTCCAGGGAGGCCTCTGAACTGGCACGCCCAAGAACTCTCCGCCCACAGCCTGCCGTAGCGCTGACTCGTGCCGGACTGACCGTCAGCCCTTTTGGGCGACGCGTCGAGAAAGGCCCCTGGCAGTACTTAGTCGAGGTCCCCCAATGACGGGGCCGGAGTAAGTGGGGTCGGAGGACAAGGCCACAACGCCGATGCATCAACGACGTCCGCATGGCCAACACCAAGCCCCAGGGAGGAAGAGTGAGAGGAGGAGGGGGAGGAGGAGGAGGAGGAGGAGGAGGAGGAGGAGGAGGAGGAGGAGGAGGAGGAGGAGGAGGGAGGAGGAGGGGGGGGAGGAGGAGGAGGAGGAGGAGGAGGAGGAGGAGGAGGAGGAGGAGGAGGAGGAGGAGGAGGAGGAGGAGGAGGAGGAGGAGAAGGAGGAGGAGGAGGAGAGGAGGAGGAGGAGGAGGAGGAGGAGGGTAGGAGGAGGAGGAGGAGGAGGAGGAGGAGGAGAAGGAGGAGTAATAGTAATAAGCGGCGTGGAGGCGTGCAGAGTTCTCGACTTCAGCTGTCTTCTCGCGGGAGCGGCGGCACAGCGGCCTACATGTAATATGGAAGGAAACTGCTGACCAGTTTCACAGAACGAGACAAAGCTGAAACACTACACGGATTTTAAACTCGGCGGCCAGCCGAAGCTGGGAAAGTCCAGGAAGGCACTGGGAGGGGCCAAGGTAGGCCCCACCAGGCCGAACACGGGCCCTGGGGACAACCGCGCTGACTAGTCGAGCGCCCATGCTGGAAAACAAAAAAACAGACGCACACAATATTCGACTGCAAGGAGGGGGGAGAGGAGGCGAGGGCGGCGCCAACAACAGGCGCGGCAGGCATCCACAGGCCTGGATGACCCAGGCGCTCACGAGGGCGTCCCACCGCACGTCACCGATGTTCGGCACAGTAGCTAGGTGAGTGGTTGGAGTAGGTGGAGCCATGCAAGGTTGCATGTCCCCACCGCCTTCACAGGAGCCGAGGCCGAAGCCTTCCAGGCAACTGGAGATATTCTTCAGACACACCAGACGAGCACTGCACCAGAAGACACTCCATTCCCAATGAATACATTGATGGACGCCAACGCAACTCAAACCAAAGTATATCATACGCAGGACCCACCAGCCCGTAACCATCCAAAGACAGTCGGAAGTTTAGTGGTTGGAGTAAGTGGAGCTATGCGCGAGGCGCATGTCCCCACCGCCTTCACAGAAGCCGAGGCCGAGGGCCTGCTAGGCAACTGGAGATACTCAACACAGCGATCAGACATAACTGCAATCAGTAGATACTCCATCCAATGAATACGATGATGAATGCCAGCGTCAATCAAACCAAAGTAGTACGAAGCACAAAGTATCCGCTGTCGCCAACTCAAGTCTCCAAGATCACTCATCTCCTAGAGTGTTCTGAATCATCTCCTCCATGGCCCCAGGGGGGGCAGCTCCGATAGCTCGCTTGGCTCCGATTTGGACGAGGGCGAGGCCCAGCAGGCGGCGTAAACGCGTGCCCGAAGGCAGAGAATGCGCGCCAGAGCCGTCTTGTTGCATCATCGTGCTCAGATCCACGTTGGCGGTCGCAATGTGCAACTTCTTCTTGTTCTGGTCGTAGCACTTGGTGAGGCGGAAGAGACGCATCTGGGTCCACAGGTCCTCCAGTGCCGCTTTGGCTAGAAACTCCTCGTACCACTTCTTGAGTTCCTCGAAGGTGAGTTGCCCCAGCGCGCTCCCACGCTTCAATAGTGCGTTCACGAACCCATTGAAGGTATGCAGGTGAGGAGGACCCAGCTGGTGGCCGCGACCCTGCTCCTTGACCGTGACTGAGTACTGGCGGCCTGACTCGAGCGCTTCCTCGACCTCGGGAGACTTGGCCTCCACGAAGAACGTGTCCACCCCGACTGCCCACAGATCTCTGACGGCCTGGCTGCACACCAGCGCTTGTTTGATCAGCGCGGACAGGATGGCTTCTTGCTTGCGATTGAACCCTGCTTCTCGAAGGCTGCCGAGGTGTTTGTTGCGATCTTTGCGTTCTCGACGGGGCTTGGCTCCTTTTCCTCCGTTGCCCTTTTCCTTGTCCTCCTTCGTTTTCTTTTCTTTGGCAGCTTGCGATTCGGCAGGAGGACCTTCGGCTGAGCGCTTGAGTGCCCAGGAGGGGGCGGCACTCGACATCGCGGTCAGCAGGACACGGCGGTAAGTGTTCGTCTCGAATATGCCTCTGAAGCTGGTCAAGATTGGGCCACCGAGAACAGCTACATATCGGGCAGATGAGCGGCACAGCGACAATAGGATGTACAGCATGGGCAGAGCTAGCATTGCAGGTACCAGCACGATAAGCAGCACGAATGTGTGATTTAGCAGACCGACGGAAGGCAAACGTTTGCATGCAACACGGGCACTGATTGGTCACGACGCACTTGAGTAAGTTAGACGTCTTACCATGGGTACCACCTTTAGTGAACGTGTTGTGCAGTGTCAAAGCTTTGCGTGACGTGAAAGTGGCCCCACAAACACAGCCATCGTCAGTCAACTGAGTGCACCGAAATCGTAGCGCGGCATCGCCCCACTCCTCCACCTCCTCATCGCACGGCATGGGTCCCAGATCAATAGGGGCCCCAGCCCTCCCAAACTTCCAGAGTTTCCGAATTACCGAGACGTCTGTATTCAGGAACCGGTGTCGAACATCGTCGTCTTCGAACAGTTTAAGTATAGAACGCTCTCAATGCTCATTCCAGTCGTCCATGTCAGTAAAGGCAGCAAGGCAAGACACGTCGGCAACAAATCGTCTAGCAAAAGGGTTAGCAGTAGGCGTCACCTGACCAGCAACGAGGGTGTGGTCAGATTCAAACTCATACTTACCAAACAGGGTCGCAAGTACTAAAACGTGATCTTCAGGAAACCGAACCATGTTTTGGTACCAACGCAGTCTCTGGACCAAAAGCTCATATCGAACAGGTACCAAATCAAGCCAGGAGTAGGTACGTCGACTGGACCAGGACCGAGGGTGTGGGCCAGATCAATCGCAAGCGTCACCTTGGGCAATGGATCGGATTTTGCGAAGTAACGCCGAATCAAGCTCACTCTCTTGGGCGGGTGACAAGATAAATGGCGTGAGCCCCGACAATAGCGCACCCTGAACAACCGACACAAAGATGAGTCTTTTTACTTTCCACGGCGCACGACTGCTCCATGGGTGCTGAAACGCTGTCCAACCACGCGCCGCAGCATTCTTCGCAACTACCATCTGCGGGGACAGAGCACCAGTAGGCATAAAGAAAGGTCCCAAGTAACGTGCGTAGGGTAGTACTTGAGCACCTCCCACCTTTGCATTGTAAAAGAATCGATTGTCATGATATCCATTGAGCCAAGGGACCAGTACCTGCTTCTTGAGGTTCTGCTTGTATCCGTACATGCCCAGGACCTCCGTGGCAATAGATTGTTCAACGGTAACCTGTTGCACGGCTTCTGCGAGCTTACCAGAATGCAGTAGAATAAAATAAAACAGATCGTCCACATACATGACCAGAGAGGTGTCCACACGTTCGTAAAATAAAGGACATTCTGCTTGAAGTTCGGGCTGCGGAGAACGATAGCGCCACGTGTTAACAGGTATAGCAAAATCCATGCGAAACTCATCAGGGGCAGAAGTCTCTCCCATGAGGGCTCCCGCAGTGAGCTTGAGGTGTAGCGGGCCATCAACAGCATCCAAATGCAGTATGTGAGTCGAACGACGATCTGCAAGAAGAGTAGCGTCTGCGTCAGGAAGATATTCATGTAGCACTTCATTGAGTCGAGAATGGTCGCAACATCCATATGCATTGGTCATGTCGTCAAGGACCGCAACATGTCGTACTTTAGCGGAGCGTAATCTCCACTCGGTCGCATGCACTGCCAAGACCGCATTTTCACGACGGCGATGAGGTACACACCCTTGATCAGCATGGTGAGGGGGTCCGACAGGTACACTTTTGTATAATCCACGGCACACAGCACGATAGAAATGGCACAATCCATGTACATCTGGTGGCGCCGTCAGGCTTGGGTGTTTGCCACGCGTTACTGTATCCAGCGCAAGCGGGAAACCTTCCACACATTCGCCAGCATGCGGCGAGCGCCTGCATAGTAGTGGCCACAGCATCAGTGGCAGGGGGTTCAATTGTGCAGCCCACACCAGCCAGGGACTTCTTCTTCTTCTGAGAATAGTACGACGGCCGTAGCATCATCAACCAAACTTCACCAGGCATGCTCCAATCAGGAACAGCGCGACGTCGAGCAGCTTTTTTAAAGAAGGGAACTGCTCTCGCCAAATCCTTTTCGCCAAGCGCCACGGCAGTGTCATGGTTGCTGCACCCAGCAGGCGGGAGTGCAGCACGTTGAACTTCAAAACCAGTAATCGCCACAGGCTGGGCACCCAGGCCACCTTGAGCACCAGACTTCTGCAATATGTGCACCAATTCCACCGTCGCGGGCGCATGTTTCCGAATCAAATTGTACCGCCTACGCTTTGGTCCAATACCGGTGCCAGCGAGTTTGCGAGAAAAAGTCTGTACCTCCGCCAGTCGGCGGTGACGCCAGGCCTCGTGTAGCTGCTTGGTCCAGTTAGCGTAGAGGGCCCGTCGCCACCTGCGTACTTTACCCTTAAGGATGGCACTGAGCGTACGTATCTGCGTGTCGTGATGGGCA
Organism: Prorocentrum cordatum; assembly: GCA_963575745.1. Taxonomy (NCBI): domain Eukaryota; class Dinophyceae; order Prorocentrales; family Prorocentraceae; genus Prorocentrum; species Prorocentrum cordatum. The sequence continues at coordinate 43,544 of CAUYUJ010003147.1, read as the reverse complement.
TGAGGCGCCGCAACAGCACGAAGCTTACCTCGAAGGTCGACCAGTCGCCGTACTTCACGCCGAAGGGCACGTGTATCTTCATCCATGCAACTATTACGTGAGAAATACTTAGCGGCCACAGGTAAGACAACATCCCGAAAGGCAGCATAACCTTGCTCAATCTGAGGAGCTTCGAAAAAAACAAGGAGAGAGTACTTAGCACGCGCTAATTCAGCATCAAGCTCAGCCAAGAAAGGTTCACGAAGACCAGGGGTTTGAAGTGCCAACGCCACGCGGTCACGATCCCAGGCAATCTTCTTGGCAGAGCGTATATGAGGTAAAGTCATTGTAATTTCCAACCTAACGGGTGCATGATCCAGTAGGGCGCCAGACCCAGGTGCCAACTGCAACTTCTTTGCAAGTCTCGTCATATTAACGCATTTTGTAACATGCTTGCGGAGTCCAAGGGGGACCACCAGGTAGTCAATAAACGAAGTGCGATTCTTCTGTCCATAGAACGTAGGATATACTCGCTGGAAGGTGCTGGGGACACACAGGTGGTGACGGTGAAGTAGTTCACGAAAAGCTTTCGCAGTGTATCCCATTCGGGTCGTCGTAAATGGTCCAATACATTGATACTGATCGGCTTGGTCCGCAGAGAATGAACCATTCAAGTCAGTGTAAAGCACGGGGGTACAGCGGCACGGCAAGGCTCCCAAGGTGTCAGACAGCCATCGAAATAGGCAGTCCACTGTGTTACGCCATGCCCCCGTTGCGCGTCCGACAGCCGTGGGTGGAAAGTAGATTGCAAATGCTGCGATATCAAAGTCTTTTCCAATCAGTCTGATCATGCCACCACGGCCTTGCGCAGCAGCAGGAGGAGCCGACACAACGTGTACCTTGCCACGCTGGAAAGCCTTGACATTGTACCCAATCGAGACACCGCACGAGTTATTGGTGAACGGTCCACGAGCGTATCCGAAGTGAACAAACTGATGCGCCTCCTCCGACTGCGTCCAAGTCGTAGTGTGTGGGAGAACCCGAAGGCGAGTGCCCACAAGCATGACCAAAGCGGTGGAACGCAGCAGGGTGCTGATCTCGTAGAGTCTGCGGGTCTGCATGAGGGAGCACGGGTTGTACCCGACACAAGAGAGGTGCTTCATGGTTTCAACCTGAGAAAACCAGCCAGGCGACTCGGCCCATCAGCGCCAGGCCCCTCCCAGGCCCATCAGGATCGATGTGATGTAGGAAAGTGCGAGGTGCAGAACAGGGCCCCAGACACCCCTCGAACTCCTGAAATGGGCTGGAGAAGGAGGAGGAGGAGGAGGAGGAGGAGGAGGAGAAAAGAGAAGGGGACCACGAAATCGCAGAACCTCTTGGCGGCAAGCAAAGACGTACGGTTCGGGAGGCACGCCTCGCAGAGCCCCCTCCCATGCCTCTTGGAGGGTGTATGGGGCCGATGATCCTCAGAACGTGTGTTAGCAGCAACGTTTGCCTGTCCACCGAAGCCCTGCAATGCGACGCAGGCGGCGCAATGAGGGCCGGCGCAAGATATGTGCCATCGTTGAGCACCACTTCCTGGGGATCATCGGCGGGGGTATGCCCCCTCCGAAACATGATCGACCCACGAACCCGGAAAGGAATATAGAAATGTGACGCATGGCAGCGTTTTCAAAGACACCTGACTGGGTGACGGGCAAGTGCAATGCTGAGTGTATCGATCTTGATGTACCCTGCCGAGGGCTGTGCTGTGCTGCACCGTGCTGAATTGCGATGTGCCATGCCGCGGTTGTGCTCTATAGCGTCGTGGATCGAGTCTTCCTTTGCATCCGAGTCCTGACCGAACTGATCTGGATCTTAAGCTCGAGCTGCCTGAACACATAGTAGCTGCCCCAGAGCTAATTGACAGGGGGACATGCCAGGAGGACGCGACGCGAAACGTCCCAAGGGACGCGCCAGGCGACGTGCCAAGGGACGTGCCATGGGGTCGCACCGTAGGACGTGCCAAGGGGACGCGCTACGGAACGTGCCAATGGATGTGCCACGGGATGTGCCAGGGGACGCGCCGCGCGACGTTCCAGGTGGATTCGCCAAGGGACGCCCCACGGAACGTGCCAAGGGACGTGCCAAGTTGCAATGCTGAGTGTATCGATCTTGATGTACCGTGCCGAAATCTGTGCTGTGCTGCGCCGTGCTGAATTGCGATGTGTTATGCCTCGATTGTGCTCTATAGCGTCGTGGATCGAGTCCTCCTTTGCATCCGAGTCCTGACCGAACTGATCTGGATCTTAAGCTCGAGCTGCCTCAGCACATAGTAGCTGCCCTAGAGCTAATTGACAGGGGGACATGCCAGGAGGACGCGACGCGGAACGTCTCAAGGGACCCGCCAAGCGACGTGCCAAGGGACGTGCCATGGGGACGCACAGCGGGACGTGCCAAGGGGACGCGCTACGGAACGTGCTGGGGACAAGCGTTTCGCTCGAGATATCCTGCCGACATCCTCATAATTCCTGCGCGCGGGACGCGGCACGCGCGAGACATCCTCGGAAGTCCTGCGAGCGGGACGTGAAAACAAACATTTCGCCTGAGACATCCTCTGAATTCTGGACCCCCACGAGGCCCCCCGCGAGGCCCCCGCTCGAGACATCCCCCAATTTTGCAAAACCAGCGTTTCGCTCGAGACATCCTCAACAAATGTTGAAACAACAAGCGTTTCGCTAGAGACATCCTGTCAAAATCCAAAGAAATCCTGGCAAAACAAGCGAATTAGTCGACAATCCTCAGAATCCCTGCGCGCAGGACGCGGCACGCGCGAGACATCCTCGGAATTCCTGCGCGCGGGGCGCTTTTCCGCGTCGCGGTCAGCTCTGCAAAACCAGCGTTTCGCTCGAGACATCCTCAACAAATTCTGAAAACAAGCGTTTCGCTCGAGACATCCCCAACTCTGCAAAACCAGCGTTTCGCTCGAGACATCCTCAACAAATTCTGAAAAACAAGCGTTTCGCTAAAGACATCCTCAAAAATAATTTCGCCGGCCCAAGTCGCAGGGGGGCCGGGGGGTTAACCTACTAAAAGAGAACCCTGGGCCCGCGCCCTTTCCGGGAAAAGCCCCCTGTGGCCTTCTTGCAAGGCTGGCCCCACGAACCCTGGCCCTCTTTGCTCGCCGCCAAACCTCCTGCTGAACGGCCTGTTGATCCCGCTCGTCCTTTCGCGCAGCAGCTGCTGCACGCGGGGCAGGACGAGGGACAGGACCTCGGTGACGGTCTTCGCTCCCGCATCACGCGGGCGTCGACCCACCCAGAAGGGTGCGAAGGAGGAGAAAGAGGAGAAGGAGGTGGAGGAGGAGGAGGAGCAGGAGGAGGAGGAAGATTGGGGGGCGGAGTCGCCGCGACCGAACAGAGCTCACTGTCGCTTGGGTTCGGAGGGAAGTGGTCTATCCTGGTTTTAGCGTCGCCTGTCCATCATACCGTCGCTACTGCTCCTCCATTCTCATTGCGCGAGCCCTTTGTGCGCACGAGTAAACCTGATCCAACCAGAACGGGAAGCACCGAGGGGAGGTCTTGTAAGAAACTTTGGCAGAGCCCTGCCTCACATACGGGTCAATGGGGGAACTTGGAAGAGACTGTGGAAGAGCCCTGCCACAATCTTTTTCGCGCGGCAGACATCCGGCGATGCCGGAAGAACATCCGCCGATGCTGGAAACATGGAGGTGCTGTGAAGCGTGCTGCAGTTGGACACGCGTCCTGAAACGCATGATGGCCCCCATGGGCCGTGCAGGGTTGCTGGGGCTCTGGACACGCGTCCTGAACCGCAGGACGGGCTTCATGGGCCGTACAGGGTCCTTGGGGTTTTTTTGGAGGGCTCCTCGAGAGCCCTTGGGGAGCCTCTCGCGGGGGCTCTTGGGGGCTTCCCCGCGCTTCTTGGGGGCCTCTTGGGGGTCCCTCGGGGCGGTTTTGAAACCTTTGGGGGCCAATCTTGGCGGGCCCCGAGTGTCCGTTGGGGGGCTTTCTTGGCGCTTTCTTTGGCTGTCTTGGGGCCTTCGTGGGCAGCCCACGGGCCTACTCGGGCGCTCCTTGGGCCTCCGGCTGCCTCCTTGGAGCCCCTCTGGGCGCTTTTGGGGTCCCCTGGGGGGGCCATCGGGAGCACTCTTGGGTCGTTTTGAAGCCCTCCGGGAGCGATTCAAAGGTGATGCTGGATCGGAATTCTCTCTGGAGCCGATGTATCGAAGATGCCTCCACGGCAACGGCCATGTGCCCGTCATCCGCCAGCGAGGTCCCTGTCGCGGCCCGCATCCGTTCGTTAGAGACAATCTGATGTTGCCACAGAACCAAAAGTGCACACCAGAGGCGCTTCCCGTAATCCGCTACCGTTCCTTCGGCACGTTGGAGCTTTTATAATGCCAGCCACTTGTTGCTGAAATTTGCTAAAGCCACCCCCTCCCATTCATTGATGGCGTTTTCGGAAATCCGTCCCGTACGTTTTGCTCCCCCAATGCTCCTCAAGGCCGTGAGAAACCCGCAAAACGGCTGAAGACTGCTCCCGGAACTTTGCAAGACGATGCAAGACTTGTGCAGCCCAGGGCCCTCCCAGATGCATGACGATGTCCTTAACAGGCCCCGACAGGCCCCAGGAACTCCCCAAGAGGAGCCAAGGAACCATCCAGGAAAGCCACGGGTTGCCTCACTCACTGAACAGCCGCAGATTGCTGTGTTTCTCGCTTTCCCAACTCGTGAGGCCTAGATGGCCTCGGAAGGCTTCAGAGCGGCCCGAAGCGGTCGCAGAGGCCCCCCCAAAGCCTCCAAGATGGCACCAACAGAGTTCAAGTAAGGCCACATTGCCCGACCAGAAGGCCTCAACACTGTTTTACCTAGCCTCTCCAAGAGAGCTCGGGGTATAACTACCGCGCTCAATATGACCCCGATATCTCCAACAATTTCCAAGGAAGCCCTTCATAATCCTTCAAGAAGGTCCCAACAAGTGGCACGTGTGCCATTGCCCTTGCACGAAAAGGAAGGGGGGGAGGAGGAGGAGGAGGAGGAGGAGGAGGAGGAGGAGGAGGAGGAGGAGGTGGAGGGGGGAAGAGGGGGCAAGACATCGCCCCTCGGGGCCCCGCAACGGGGCCCAAATCCCAGGTGTGTGTGTGGGGGTGGTGCGCGCGTCGCGACTCGGAATTAAGTGCTCGAAGCGGAGGGGCCACGGGGCGTAGGCCCCAGGGCGCGGAGAGGAGGGGGGGGAGGTGGTGTGCGTCGCCACGCGGAATAAAATGGTCGGGGCGGAGGGGGCACTGGGCGGGGCTTGGGGCAGAGGGCCACGGGGCGGGGGTCCAACTGGGGCGCTGGGGAAAGGGGGGAAGGGGGGGAGGTTGCGTGCGTCGCGACGCGGAATAAAATTGTCGGGGCGGAGGGGGCACGGGGCGGAGCCCCCACTGGGGCGCTGGGGACGCGGGGAGGGAGGTGGGGGAGGTGGTGTGCGTCGCGACGCGGAATAAAGCGTTCGTGGCGGAGGGGGCAGTGGGCGGGGCTCCCGCTGGGGCGCTGGGGACGCGGGGGGGCTCGGGGCAGAGAGCCACGGCGCGGGGGTCCCACTCTGGCGCTGGGGACGCGGGGGAAAGGGGGGTGCGACGTGGAATGCAGCGGGGGCGCTGGGGACGCGGAGAGGAAGGTGGGGGAGGTGGTGTGCGTCGCGACGCGGAATGAAGCGTTCGTGGCGGAGGGGGCGGTGGGGGGCTCCCGCTGGGGTGCTGGGGACGCGGGGGGGGCTCGGGGCAGAGAGCTACGGCGCGGGGGTCCCGGGGGGGGGTGCGACGCGGAATAAAGCGTTCGTGGTGGAAGGGGCAATGGGCGGGGCCCCCGCTGGCGCTGGGGACGCGGGGGGGCTCGGGGCAGAGAGCCACGGCGCGGGGGTCCCACTCTGGCGCTGGGGACGCGGGGGGGGTTCGCGACACGGAATAAAGCGTTCGTGGCGGAGGGGGCAGTGGGCGGGGCTCCCGCTGGGGCGCTGGGGACGCGGGGGGGGCTCGGGGCAGAGAGCCACGGCGCGTGGGTCCCACTCTGGCGCAGGGGGCGCGGGGGGGGGGAGGGTGTGCGACGCGGAATGAAGTGGTCGGAGCTCTAGACACCCTTGTGCAAGATAACAAACCCTTCAACAGCGCAGTCATGGAGTTATAGTCCCGCCACGCTACAACATCATAGCTCTGCTCCCCCACTACCCAACTATTGTTCTACTTAGCTGATCCACAAGCCTCGCCAGAGCAACCGCAAGAAATTGAATACAACTGCGCTGGCACACTCAACTCGCCTGCACACTCATCTGCAGGGCGCGCTGTCCAGTGCTCCGCCTGGTGGACCCCGTGAGCCTGCACCGTCACGCTGCTTTCCTTTATTTGTTTTGCCGAGTATGCCAATCGGGCGTTGGCAGAACTGGGTTCAGTGGAACCTGGTTTAATGGTGCGTACTTGTGGACGCCCCCCCCCGCCCCGTTCCACTAACCGGAACTGCTGTCACCCGAAAGAAACACCAGCTGCGGCAGACCTGGTTTAGTGATTCTGGCCAATTTAGGGGCTCCGGGGCCCTACTACTAACTGGGTCCCCTTACCTGGGGTCCTGGCTATACCCGAGGAGGACTCCGCTTGCCGGTTGCGCCATGAGCAGCTTGCGGGGCCCCATGGGACGTGGCGAGATGCACGAGCGCATGCGAGAGTCTCGAAAGCGTGGCAGACGACCGCCGCTCCGTTCAGCAAAAGTCCAGCCAGTTGTCGTTGGAGGCGGCTCCGCCACAGTGCCTCGAGGCACGACGTGGGAGTGCTCCCCAAGTTTCTACTGGGATGACCGTGGGGGTTTCCAAGTGGATAGGAGGGTTATGAATGGATACCAAGGTGGGTTATATCTAGCCCAACCTGGCTAATGAGTGGGTTACAAGTGCCCCGAGTGGCTTAGGGGGGTTGAATAACTCCGCTAAGTGGGCGGAGCCGACTTAACCTGGATCGTTCACCCCCCTAAGCTACTTGGGGCATTTGTAGCCCACTTGTAAGCCAGGGTGGGCCAGATGTAGCCCACCTTAGCATCCACTTGTGCCCCCTTATCCCTTTAGAAACCCCAGCGGTCATCCCAGTAGAGTTCTCTGTGCCCCGAACTACGTCTTGAGATGCGCCAATTCGGGGCTGGGGGGCCCAGCATCCCAACTCACCCAGGCGCTCCTGCGCGCTCTCAGGCTCCCTCGCAGGCATGTTCCAGAGGCCCCAGGGCGCCCATGCCGGGCCACGAAGGTCCAAGAGGGCCCCTAAGACGGTGCAATATGGCTTCGAATCGCCAACACATCGCCCTCTGGTCCACAGACGGCCCAAGGGGCCCCCGAGAGGCCCCCCGTAAGAACGAGGATTGACACCGCATGGTGTAAGAAGGTGAAGAGACTTGAACGATGGAAGATTACGGGGTCGGTGGCGGTACGGTGTGTTCTCCTCCCGGACAACCTCCAATCGTGGACCGCTGATGGTCCAGACAAATTGGACGGGCGCCGCCTTGAGCCAAGGCGGCAGCGAAGGAAGCACAGCTAAGCATTAACGGTCCCTTCCAGGGCGTTCCCTCGGAATCGAGGGGGGGACGACACTTACCCGCCGCCACTTTGGTATGTGTCCCAAGACGGCACTTCTTCAGACGAAGAAGGTCAGCAACTGGTCACTCCGACCCTCGACGCACTTCCTGAAGTCAGGCAAACCGCGCCGTCGGTCGGAACCACGCTCCCGGGCTGCATGCGAAGCGCGCGTTCCGTCATCCGCCGCCCCCTTTGTGGCTTGCCACAGGGGAGCCTGGCGTGCCACATGTTTGGTAGCTGTCAGTTCGGCTTAAAGACTCCCGGTTGGCCTTCTGCCGATCCCGCCAGCCGCCTGGAAGGCCACCAACATTGCATATCCCGTCGGCCTGTCCACCCGAGACAGCCTCGAGACGGCCTTCAAGACGGCCGAGATGGCCGCCCAACCGGCCAAGTTGGCCCCGAGAGAGCCCAAGATGGCCGCAAGATGTCTCCAACACGACCCCCGATGCCCCCAAGATGGCCTCAAGGTCGCCCGGTAAGACCCAAAGAGGGCCCCAAGGCGGCTCAAGAGGCCTCCGAGAGGATCTCCAGGACTGCCCCAAGAGGCCGACATCATTAATTTGCCTCAGGTTTTGGGGGATTCTGGCGTTTGTTCATTTCCGGCTTTCCGACGGCCCAAGACGGCCCCAGAAGCCACCAAGATGGCCCCAATAGCACAAGAGGCCTCCGAGATGGCCCCCTGACGGCCCAAGAGACCACCACGAGGCCCGAAGATGGTTCGGGAGACCACGAGGACTCCCAAAATGGCTTCCAAGCCTGAGCGCTCCGAGAGGGCCCCAGGTCGGCTCCAAGACCGCGCCCGACAGCGTCGGACGGGCCAGGAACGCCCTCAGACGGCCAAAGAGCCTCCCAAGGAGCTTCCAAAGGCCCCCAGAAGGCCCAAGGAAGCAAGGAAGCCCCCAGGAGGCCTCCAAGAGGCCCCACTGAAGCTCCCAGGAGGCCCAACGAGTGCCCCAAGAGGCTCCTAAGAGGCCTCCTCCTCCTCCTCCTCCTCCTCCTCCTCCTCCTCCTCCTCCATCGTCATCGTCATCGTCATCGTCATCGTCATCGTCATCGTCATTGTCATCGTCATCGTCATCGTCATCGTCATCATCATCATCATCATCATCATCATCATCATCATCATCATCATCATCATCATCATCATCATCATCATCAGCATCATCATCATCATCTTCATCATCATCATCATCATCAGCATCAGCATCATCATCATCATCATCATCATCATCATATCATCATATCACCATATCATCATATCATCATATCATCATCATCATCCTCATTAGCATCATCATCAGCAGCATCAGCATCAGCATCAGCATCAGCATCAGCATCAGCATAATCATCATCATCATCATCATCATCATCATCAACATCATTGTCATCATCATCATCATCAGCATCATCGTCATCATCAGCATCATCATCACCACCATCCTCCTCCTCCTCCTCCTACTCCTCCGCATCCTCCTCCTCCTCCTCCTCCTCCTCATCATCATCATTGTCATCATTGTCATCACCGTCATCAGCATCATCATCATAATCGTCATCATAATCATCATCTTCATCATCGCCACCATCAGCATCATCATCATCATCATCATCATCATCATCATCATCATCATCATCATCAACACCTGCATCACCATCATAATCATCATGCTTGTCCTCACTCTTCTCTTCTTCTTTCTCCCCGCGTGTTTCCCGAAGGGCTCTCCTGGCGGCTGGGGGAGCACACCAATAGCTTGGCCGATCTCTGGCCAGCCGCAACGTTCTGCCGCATGGGCGCTTCCAACAAGCAGGATGCGGCGGTGATTTACTGTAGGCGTCTTCGAGACAATGGTTTTCCCTGTGCTTGATTCAGCGGTTGACAAACCTCCCCTCAATAAACCACTCTTTCGAGAAAACGGCCTAGGACCGAAACCGACGGACCTGGAACCGCAACATGATGGACCCACGAACCCGGAAAGGGATATAGACATGTGGAGCATGGGCACGTTTTCACGATACCCAACGGGGCAACACCTCACGAAACATCCCACGAGACACCTCACGAAACATCCCACGAGACACCTCACGAAACATTCCGCGAGACACCTCACGAAACATTCCAGGAGACACCCCGCGAAACATTCCACGAGACACCCCACGAAACATTCCACGACGACAGGCAACCACTCAACCAAGGCGGTGTGGTCGTGCTGGGGAGTGGTCGTGCTGGGGTGTGGTCGTGCTGGGGGGTGGTCGTGCTGGGGTGTGGTCGTGCTGGGGGGGTGGTCGTGCTGGGGGGTGGTTGTGCTGGGGCGTGGTCGTGCTGGGGCGTGGTCGTGCTGGGGCGTGGTCGTGCTGGGGTGTGGTCGTGCTGTGGTGAGGTCGTGCTGGGGTGTGGTCGTGCTGGGGTGTGGTCTTGCTAGGGTGGGTCGTGCTGGGGTCGGGTCGTGCTGGGGTGGGTCGTCGTGCTGGGGTGGTCGTGCTGGGGTGTGGTCGTGCTGGGGTGTGGTCGTGCTGGGGTGTGGTCGTGCTGGGGTGTGGTCGTGCTGGGGGTGGTCGTGCTGGGGGGTGGTCGTGCTGGGGGGTGGTCGTGCTGGGGGGTGGTCGTGCTGGGGCGTGGTCGTGCTGGGGCGTGGTCGTGCTGGGGCGTGGTCGTGCTGGGGTGTCGTGCTGGGGTGTGGTCGTGCTGGGGTGTGGTCGTGCTGGGGTGTGGTCTTGCTGGGGTAGGGTCGTGCTGGGGTCGGGTCGTGCTGGGGTGTGGTCGTGCTGGGGTATGGTCGTGCTGGGGTGGGGTCGTGCTGGGGTGGGGTCGTGCTGGGGTCTGGTCGTGCTGGGGTGTGGTCGTGCTGGGGTATGGTCGTGCTAGGGTGGGGTCGTGCATTTCGCTCGAGACATCCTGCCAAAATTCCAGGAAATCGTACAAAAACAAACGAATTAGTCGAGACATCATCGAAATTCCTTCGCGCGGGGCGCTTTTCCGCGTCGCGGTCGGCTCTGCAAAACCAGCGTTTCGCTTGAGACATCCTCAGCAAATTCTGAAAACAAGCGTTTCGCTCGAGACATCCTCAACTCTGCAAAACCAGCGTTTCGCTCGAGACATCCTCAAGAAATTCTGAAAAACAAGCGTTTCGCTCGAGACATCCTCAAATTTTAATTCGCCGGCCTCCTTCGACCTCGTTATTTATCAGGGAAAAAATTCGCCGGCCTCCCTCAAGTTGGCACCGGGGGACAGGTTTACCTACTAAAAGAGAACCCTGGGCCCACGCCCTTTCCGGGAAAAAATGACGGCCGCGACGCCCTCTCGCGAACCGGAAACGGCCAATTCGCTAATCGACGTGTCAGGGAAGGAGGTTTATCAACCTCCGATTGATTAATTGAATTCCGAACGCCTAATCTTGCCATGGGTCACCGTGATGAACCGAAGCTCTCAGCCCTTCCCTTCTTCCTCCCCCCCCGATGTTCCCCCGACGGTTTCCACCACGGCTGGGGGACCAAGTTACCCAGTAGTTTGTTACAGCTTTGGCCCAACGTTTGGGTCACATCGGCGTTTCCAGAAAGGCAATAGGCGGCGACTCGCCGTAGGCGTCTTCGATGCGCAAGGTATTCAAACACAGATGTAGAGGGATGGGGCGGAGAAGCAAGGTGGATGATCGCCTTGCATCCCGTCACATCGCGACTGCGAGAACACTTCCACCGACCATCGCGAAAGCCTATCACTCCCCCCTGACCCCTCCCCCTCCTGAGGCCAGGGCGCTGGTGTACACAAGCTGGAACTTCACGTCTCCCCAGACATTCTCGAACGAAGACTTGAAGATAGAATTCACGGCGAATCCGCACCCTAGGCTCAGGGACTCCGCGAGCAGGTGCATGCTCGCGCTCAGAAGGGTTGCTTTGTCGCCCACGTGGTCGAGGTACTTATCCGCAAGCAGTTTGAGGGCTGCAGAAAAGCATACCGTGTCCCACGCCAACAGCACAGAGTGCAGCACGTTTACCACAGTGCTTCGGTTGGCGGAGTTGTTTGTGCTGAGGAGGATGAAGCGGTTCACGAAATCCTTCCAGGACCACGCGGGGATCATGGTCAGAGCGGCGCCAAAGAGGGTGCCGTGCAGGCGGTGGATCTTTCTCACGTGAAGCGCGTATGCTGCTGTGCAGAACAGGCTCACCACGTAGAGCACGAAACACACCGCGACCCTCAGGGAGGTACTCCCATAGGTCTTCGCCTTCTGTGCCTCGGGATCGAGGTCGGACACCAAGATCCCGATCTCTGGCCCCGCCGTCTGGACGAGCACCTTGGCGGCCGTGAGCATGTTGAGGAAGGCCCGCGATCGGTCGGCCACCCTGAGGGCCCCGTGGGGGCCCAGGAACCACCAAGCGTGCCCTCCTGGAATGATCGAGGGTCCACAGAAACTGCACAAACATATTTTTTGTTCGAAGGTCCTCGCGGATTTCTTGGACCGGGCACGCGGAAAGCGCCAGGGGAGGCGCTAGAGTTAGGTCGGGGATGTCCTCCTACAGGAGAAATTCTGAACGGAACAACACATTCGCCGGCCCAACGGGCCAGAGGCGTGCTAAGATCTCTCGTAACTGGTTAACAATAACTCTATACTTCGCGCGCGCGGAGCGGCCCCTGGGGGTCCCCGGCCGGAAAGTACCCCGGCAAGGTCCCGGGACACTCCCGGCAAGCTCAGATCAGAGATGGTTTTCCTCCTGGGTGCGGCCTTCCACGCTACCCGGAGCGCGCCAAGAGGGCCCCAACAGGCTTCCAAGACGGTCCATGAGGGTTCCGAATCACCGAACGATCGGCCCAAGACGCCCAACACGGCCTCAAGACGGCCCGAGAAGCTTCCAAGACGTCCCAAGAGAGCCCCGACCCTTTCCAAGAGAGCCCAAAGAGGCCAAAATCATTGATTTCCATTAGGTTTTTCAAGGTTTTCGGCTTCCTCGCCTTTTCGCGTTTCCGACGCTCCAAAACGGCCCAAGAAGCCTCCAAGACCACCCCAAGACGGCCCAAGAGGCCTCTAAGAGAGCCCCAAGACCGCCCAAGAGGGCCCCACGACAGCCCAAGAGGCACCCAAGACGGTCCAAAAGGACCCCAACAGGGCCCCAAGAGGGGCCCAACATGGAGACCACGAACCGAGAATCCGAGCCTTCCGCTCCAAGAGGCCTCCTGGAGGCTCCAAGAGGCCCCCAAGAGGCCCCAAAAGGCGACAAGTGGCCCGAACGAGACCCCAAGAGGCTCGACAACGACTCCCGAGAGTCTCCAAGAAGCCCTCGAGAGGCATCCAACGAGATGCCAATGAACGTCCACGAAGCCTCAAAGCGCCAAAACCATTGACTTCCATTGGGTTTTTTTTAAGGTTTTTGGCTGCCTCGCCTTTTCGCCTTTCCGACGCTCCAAGACGGCCCAAGAAGCTTCCAAGACCACCCCAAGACGGCCCAAGAGGCTTCCAAGAGAGGCCCACGACCGTCCAAGAGAGCCCCACGACAGCCCAAGAGGCGCCCAAGATGGTCCAACAGGACCCCAAGAGGGCTCCAAGAGAGGCCCAAGATGGAGACCACGAACCGAAAATCCGAGCCTTCCGCTCCAAGAGGCCTCCTGGACGCCCCAAGAGGCTCCTAAGAGGCCCCAACAAGCGACAAGGGGCCCGAAGAATGCAAAAAGGAAACTGCAGAATGTTGTCTTGTTCCCTGCGATCGTATTCACGAGCCGCCACCTTCCGAAACAGAAGGCTCAGGCGGGCACAGAATGGTTCCCGCCTGCGAAATCACGCAAAGCCAGCCATTCATAAACTAAAAAACGACCCAGCAACACCCCATTGACAACGATCACACGGGCACTCGACAGCCGTGCACCAATACGAGCCGGCGGAATGAACGAGGCGATTAGATAAAACATCGTCAACAAATGCTCCAGAATGGTCAAACAATGAAAAAATAGTTCCCGGACTATTTGTTCTTAACTATTTTTGAATACTCCTCCTGTAGAAGGACGCGGTGCCCAACCTAACGCTAGAGGATCCGCCGTGGGGGGGCCAACGCCGATCCAAGGAACCCGCGCGGCACTCCGAGACATTCTGCCTAGGCCGTGTTAGTTACTCGGCAAGCGTGCCTTCCTGGGATCAGTCGGGGATCTTATTCGGCAAGTGTGCCCTCCTGAGATCTGTCGGGGATCTACACCCTGCGAAATGCTTTAGAAATCATGGGTTAAGAAATTCATAGTCTCAGAATCTGAACGAAAACCCAGAATGTCTATTCAAATCTTGGGATTTACATTGAAACATTAAGAATAATCGAGACTCTGGCCGAAAATTTGGGTTTTCTTAAGCATCGCCTAAGGTGTACTGACCCAGGTCACTCCAAACCCGGGTCAGTCGGGCTCTGCAGGATCCCGCGAGGTCCTGCAGGAGCTGCGCCCTAGCCCGGGTCAGTGCAGCCCTGTTTCTACAAGATCCTGCCAGCTCCCGCGCCCTGGCTGACCCCAATCGCACTGACCCCCGTCTCCAGGCTCCCGAGATCAGGAAGCGCTCAGGACCGCGGGGAATCGGCCGCGTGCTTGGGCTGCTGCTTGGCCTCGGGAGGGTCAGCTCCACCGTGTGCTCGTGGGCCCCCCTGGCCCTTTGGCTGGCCTGCCGACCACGGGGGAGGGTCAGCGTCGTGCAGTGCATGATCAGCCACCCCACGATGGTCGCAATGACCTTCGCCGAGAGCAGGTCGTGAAACACCGAATAGCACGAGGGAAGCGCCGTCTCCTCCGACTCCTCGGCGCTGCTCAGACATCTCCCTCCTCCCCGTCCTCGGACTGAAGCGGGGCGGAAGCACGTGCTGGACAAACCTTACTCGCGCACGTCCCCGCGAAGCGAGAACAACACCATCGCTCGGCGAGCGACTTCCACCCCCCAGCCTCCTCCTTGTCATTCTCCTCCCTTCTCATCTCCCTCCCTGACGGGGAACCGTGTGGGGGGGGGCTCGCTCAGGGGAGGAAATGTCGAGCCGACATCGGCGCTGCACCGCCGACAGAGCGGCGACAGGCCCCCGATAGCGGATCCGCACGTACCTCGGCGGGGTGGGCCAGTTATGTTGCCCCCATCGGCGATGAGTGGGCGATCGGGGGCCGATGATTCCCCGCCGGCGCCTCCGCCCCCCTGACGTTGCCCGGGAGACCCCCTTTTCTCGGAATTGCCCCCCCCCCCCCCCCCCCCCCCCCCCCCCCCTCCCTCCTCCCCGGCACCTCCGAAGTGCATCGCCAAAGGGCCGGCAACAAGGGAACACCGCGCTCCCGGGCAAGATGGGGCACCCTGGCCTCGATCGGGCGAGGAATGGGTGATTGTGGGGCACATGCTCCGAGCCAGGTCCCCCCTCTCCGCCGCCCTCCTCTCCTCCCTCCTCCTCCTCCTCCTCCTCCTCCTCCTCCCCCTCCCTCTCCCCTCCCCCTCTCCTCCTCCTCCCCCTCTCCTCCCCTCCTCCTCTCCTCCTCCTCCTCCTCCGCCTCCTCCTTCTCTACTCTACTCTCCTCCTCTTCTCTCCCTCCTCCTCCTCCTCCTCCCCTCCTCCTCCTCCTCCTCCTCCTCCTCCTCCTCCTCCTCTGACCGCCGCCGCCTCGCGAGGTGCCCGTGACAACCAGAGAGAACCGAGCCGCTGGGGGCCGTCCCTGGCCGGGGCAGAGCAGCCAGCCAGGGCCCCTGGCCCAGGGGCCGAAGAGCCTGTCGCCATCGTTCACGACGCCAGGGCGGGAGAGAACTGGGGGGGGGGGGGGGGGCGCTCTGGGGCCCCTGGCAGGGGGCGGGAGGGCCCGTCATCATTCTCCACGACGACGCCAGGGCGGCAGGAGAGAGAACTTGTGGGCGGGGGGGGGCGGCGTCGTGACCCCCGACCTCGCTTTTTCGCCACGTGGGCCCCCCCCCCCCGAGGTCTCGACCCCTTTGAGCATCGTCTATCCGGCCCCCATCCCCAGCGGCGTGGCCTGGGCCCCACTGGCCGATTTACCCCCCTAGATGGGGATCTAGGCCGTTCCCTTCGGGTTTCGAGGGGTGTATCCCCACCTGGGGTGGTAATTTGGTGGACGTCTCGAAGGGGATGAGGATGGGGATGGGGGTCGGTTGAACGATACTGACCCTTCCCGCGGACCAGATTCTCGCCCCGAGCCGTGCTTGCTTCGGCGGCCCCGGGGCCCAGCCGGGGCCCTCATGCCATAGAGGCCTGGAATGGCCCAGACCCTTCCGTCGTGGTCTCTGACTACCCACCAGACCACCCCAAACCCAACCCGAAGACCCGGATTTCTGAAGTTGGGGGGGGTACGGGTTCCATTTTTTTGTTCGATGTTCCCCGACTCCCCCCCACTGGAAATGCAGGGCAAATTCAAGCCTTCGGGTTGGGTTGGGGTGGCTTGGTGTGTGGTGAGTCTCTGGCCGAGGCCGTGCTGGTGCGGCGGGGCCTCCTCCGTGGAGCTGTCGGACTCGTCGGGGTCCGCGCTCGAGGACGAGGAGCGCGGCGTGCGCACCGACCCGCCGCCGTCCGGCGACGGCGGCGCCCGCCCGCTGGCCTCGGGGCGGCTCCGGGCGGGCGGGGCTGCGCTGCGGGGGCGGGGGAGGGGGGGGGAGTGGGAAGGAGACGGCCTTCTTGAAGGGGCCCTGGGACACACAAAGAAATACACACAAATAAACAGACCCCCCATATTTTCCCATATTTTCTGGGTTTCTGTCTTCCCCCCCACTTCCCATATTTTCCAATATTTTCTGGGGAATCGAAGATTAATTGTGTCTGTGTGTTTTTTTCCCTCCTGATTGGAAGGCTCGGAGGTCTGGGGAGTCTTCGGAGCCTTCCCCCAAGGCACGGGGCACACCTCTCCGAGGCCGCGAGGGCTTATGAGAGGTCCCGCCGCCCCCCCGAGAGGCCCGTCTCCTTCTCTCGCGCCCCCACCTTCCTCGCCGCCGAGCGGAAGGAGGAGGGAGGCAGGGAGGGCGGAGGAGGGAGGGCGGAGGACGGGCTGCACGACAGCACGCGCCACCTGGGGGCGCAAGGTCCCCACGTGGCTCGGCGCTGTGCGCGCAGCCGCCTGTGCGGTCCGAACCGCAGGCAGCGAGCTTCGGCATATTCCTGCCGAGGGCAGGAGGCTGGGTTGCCAAGGAGTCCGAGGAGGAGGAGGAGGGAGGTACAGTAAGGGCCCGACCACGATGAGACCTTCCACAAGAAGCCCAACCCTGAGACCCCAGGACGTCCATCGACTTTTGGCGTCGGAGCGTCACGCTTTCCAGGGCCAAACCATCGAAGCCCGAGAAACCAAGGGCACCCTGGGGGCAAGCAGGGTCTCTTGGCATGGGCCCCCACTGCGTGCAGGGCGGACGGACCATTTTTGGAGCACTTGCGCAGCGCAGCGTGCTGGGAAGGAGAGCGGTAAGGAGGAGGGTTGGGCGCTGGCCAGCCACACAGCTGGCCGACGCCCGGGCTGTAGCCGCCGCGGCCTCGCTCAGCTCCAGCAGCAAGGCCTGTGTTGGGAGGGCCTGCATCGCTGGGAAACTTGCCTTGCGAGCTGCGGGCGAAGTTCTCACGGTGCTTCTTGGAAGCAGTCGGACACTCGGCAACAAGCTGACGCCCGCCCCCGGTGGCTGCTCGCCCGCACAATGGTGGTAAACATGCATGCTGAAACGATCCCAGAAGCCGAGGCGGTGGGACTCGCCGAGGGTCGCACCGAAGACAACCACGGGCCCAGAGACCGAGACGACCACATTCTGGAGGACACCACTCGGCCCCAGCATGAACGCAATCCGAAGCACAGAACCCCAGAAGACCACCAGAGGCAGAAACACTCCCGCACCCGGAACGCCCGAAACTCTTGCCGGACCTTGTGACATGGTGGGCGCTGGCGCGGGCGGCGCAGTCCCTCATGGCCCCCCTTTCGAGCTCTCTGTGGAGCTCCCGGGGAGCCCGTGGGTTTGATAGGGTCGGCCACCGCTGACTCCGCCGACGCTCCGCGGGCCCTCCTCTCGACTCAAGGGGCCCAAGGACACACAAAGAAATACACACAGACAACATGATTCCCCACATTTTCCCATGCTTCCTGGGTGTTTGTCTTCCCGCCCAATTCCCGTATTTTCCCATATTTTCTTGGGGATCGACGATTAATTGTGTCTTTGTGTTTTGCCCCTCCTGATCGACCAGGGCCGCGATCCGATCCCCAGTGGTCGGCCGAGGGCGCAGCCGAGGTGAGACCGGGCGCCCGGTTGCGCTCGGCTGCTTCCCCTGCGGCCCAAGCCGGTCGCCGAGCTTCCGGCGGCCGGGGCCCGTTCCTGGAGTGCGAGGCCGGGGCCGTCGGGATCCGCGCGGGATGGGGGTCCAAGTCAACTGTGACCTCGCCTCCGGCGCGGCGCCCGAGAGCCCCGCCGATGCGCGACCAGGGGTCCTGCTTCCGCCCACCGCGCGCTCGCAACCTGTGACCTCGCCTCCGCCGCCTCGCCTCCGCCTCGCCTCCGCCTCCGCCTCCGCCTCGCCTCCGCCTCCGCCGCCGCCTCGCCTCCAAAAATCAACTCTGACCTCGCCTCCGCCGCGGCGCCCGAGAGCCCTTCTAGTCCGCGACCAGTGGTCCTGCTTCCGCCCACTGCGCGCACGCCACATGCACCGCTCCCGCCCAAACAGGCAGAGGCTCGTGTGGAGGGGCCCAGGGACACGCAAATGCATACGCTCAAATCCCAGGATGCCCCCATATTTTCCCATATATTTTCTGGGTTTTCGTCTTCCCCCCCCAGTGTCCATATTTTCCCCTAATTTCCTGGGAATCGACGATGGACTGTGTCTGTGAGTTTTCTTCCTGACTGTGGTCCGCCACGCCACGGATGGGGGCCCACGGAACCCTCCAGGGCCAGAACGAAAGCCGTATACGTGAGGCTCCGGGACCGTCTGGCTGCGGCTGACAGGGCCAGCAGAAACTTCTCCGATAACCTCAGGCACACGGTGAGGGCATTGTATAAGGAACCACTGGATAAGGAATCCAGGGTCTGGAAGCCCGTGGAACTCCAATCGTGGAGTGGCCATGGGTATCACCGCCGCCCTTATCGGATAAGGAATCCTCCAGGGTCTGGCGCCTCCTGGGACCATTCCTTAACAAACGCCTCCGCCGCATCACCCCGATGCTGCATGGCGACGGCTCCTGCGCCGCAGCGACGGCGACGAGGGTCTGAGGCCCAACGATCCCCCGAGCCGTCGCCAAAGCTGACTGTGGCTGCACCCGAGGCGCAGCAGTCCAGAAGCGTGCGCTCCTGCGCGGCAACGAGCCAAGCGCCCCCATCCGAGACAGACGGGTGGGTCAGCTCGGCGGGGCCACGCCCCCGAGACGAAGACCCGGCGAGGCCTCGGCACCCGCCGCCTAGGCCTGCAGGACCAGGCAGCCGCTCTTGCCGCAACCTGCTGACGACCTACCACACCACCCCAACCCGACCCGCCGAAGTTCGGGTTGAGGGCGGGGTGCGGGCCCCATGTACTTTTTCAATGTTCCCCGCCCCCCCCCGCCCAGCGCAGCCATCGTGAGGGCGTGCTCCCTGAAGAGGCCCTCCTCAACAAAACGCCCGCGCTCGCGACGAACCAGAAAGAGGCCACCACCGCCTTTTTGGTCCGAGCCCGCTTCGTGCTGAGCAGCAGATTCCCGCGACTGCGCCCTCAGGTCGCAACGCAAATCGCCCAGGAGCTCAGGCACGTCGAAAACGGTGCCGCCCATCTCGGCACAACTCTTACCAGGACCACGCCCCCTCATAAGGAGCTCCATCCACGGCCTCGGCGGGAACATTTGCACGCGGACTCCCGCCCGTTCCAGCATACCCCTCACGCGAGCCCCGCATTCGGTCCGCGTTGGACAGTTTACGTGGTTTCCCCTCACATTTCGGCGTGTCCCTTACACGCTTCGCGCCCCCTTATCGCAGGCTCCACATACGGCCCCGGTTGGAAAAGTGCACGCGTCCCCCCACCCAATGTCGGCACATCCCTCACATAGGCCGTCCATAGAGAGGTTCATCACCAACGTTACGTGAATATGCTGAGGGTTGGGTCCCTCGCCAAAGCGCCTACACTCAGAAACACGCATCAGACGCCTTCGGACCACGATCCCAGCGAGGACTCTGATTAGCCTGACCATGGGCCACGATCCCTGTGAGCGTTGCACGAATCACGCACGCACTCAAAACGCCTCTTCGGGCTTGTGTGGTCAAAGCACGCATGCAATTCAGTGTGGACCTCAACCAGTAAGTTCTCGCACTGTGCCCGTGCAAGCTGTGGTGCAAGCAGTGTGGCGCAGCTGTGCGGAACAACGTCCGCGGTGCAGGCTGCGAGGCAGCAGCGGAGCGGCCACGGGCGGCAGCGTGGCAAAACCTCGCCAGGCCCACCTGCGGCGCACGAGCCGACCACGAGGAGGCCGCAGGCGGCCACGGGCGGCCGCCTCGCCAGACCGACCCAGCGCACGAGGCGGCCACGAGACGGCCATCGGGCGACCACGGGCGGCACCTCGCCGGGCCCACCACAGCGCACGAGGCGGCAGCGAAGCCTCCACGAGGTGGCCGGCGACGGGCGGCAGCGTGGCGAGGGCTCGCCGGACCCGCCCAGCCCGCGCGGCTCGAGGCGGCCACGAGAGGCGACGTGGCGAGAGCTCGCCAGGGCCCACCCCGCGAACGAGGCGCCCACGAGGCGGCCACGGGCAGCGACGTGGCAAAAAACCTCGCCGGGCCCACCTGGCGCCCACGAGGTGGCCACGAAGCGGCCACGGGCGAAACCTCACCAGACTGACCAAGCGCAGGAGGCGGCCACAAGGCGACAACGTGGATTATCCTCGCCGGGCCTGGACATTGAAGAAGGACCCCTGAGTGCAAGCTCTGCATGGGGACAAAGAAAGTGTCAAGCATGTTGCAAGGTTTCGGGCTGCTGAGGCGGATCCGAGCGGGACGGGGCCAGAGGAGGCCCGAACATCTCGTCATCGTGTTGAAGGTCCTGACAGCTCTCGAGCGTGTTCCTTGCTACCGCGTGTCTGCTTATGAGGTGCTGTGTCTGTGTGTGTTTCTGTGTGTGGACGTGTTGTCTGCGCACCCTCTTGCGCCTTCGGGCTTTCCTGCACCCGCTGCACTCGGGGATCTTCTGACCCGGGTCAATCCAGACCCGGGTCCGCAGGAAACCAAAACCTGCAGTGCAGGAAACAAAAGCTGCAACGCAGGTCTTCGCAGACCCGGGTCAACCAATAGTCGCGGCCGCTTCGCGGCCACGAGCGGCTCGCTAACCCGGATCAGCCAGAGGGGGTCTTCGCAGGATCCTGCAGGATCCAGTGCCCTGGCTGACCCCCGTTTGCACTGGCCCCCGTCTCCTAGGCCCTGATGCGCTCCCGCTGCCCATGCCGGGGTCTGCGCACGGCGCGGTCGCTCCTGTGGGAGGGGTTCCCGCCACTCCTCTGAGGGGCCTGCCGCGCGCGCGCTCTGCCCTCCAGGGGGACTTGCTCCACCTCGCTGCTGCGCGCGGGGCCGCGACGGCCAACAGCTGTGTGTGTGGATCTGTGAGAAAGCCATCGCAAGGATCGTGGCCCAGATGCGTTCTGTGATTGCGCAGGGCGTAGCACAAGTCTGACTTTTTCAGAGTGCGCAGAGGCGGGCCTGGAGGAGGCCCAACTTCAGGACGCCGTTCCAGATCCATCCCATGAACTATTTTGTAAAGAACCACCACGTGTACAGTGTACACATAGTTTACAGACTGATGCTCGATACTACTGGCTTCGGGGTGGAAGGGGGTCCGCTGGAAAATGACAGCCCCTGTGGGCCGCCCGCCATTCTCTCGCCCTGTCTCTCTCCCTGTTCCTCCTCCGTCTTCTTCCTGCGAGGAGGAGGAGGAGGATGAGAAGGAGGAGGAGGAGGCGGAGAAGGGGGAGGAGGAGGAGGAGGAGGAGGAGGAGGAGGAGGAGGAGGAGGAGGAGGAGGAGGAGAAGGAGGAGAAGTTCCTCCTCCCCCTCCCATTCAGGATCCCCCCAGGGTGGAGTCATTGAACACCATTGAAAAGAGACGACACCCAGACCGATAAAACCCATCCTCGGAGACTCTTTCCCCCTCTCTCCCCGAACGTTCACAAGATGTATGGCTGTTTTTTGAATTACGCGGTTTTCAATGACACCCCGCCCTGAACTTGGGTTCTGATTTGGGTCGCGGAGGAGAAGGACGGCCATGACTGACGCGACGAGGAGGACGCGATCGAGGGGGACTGGTGGGAGCAGCAGGAAGAATAGTACGAGGAGAAGAAAAGGGAGGGTAATGAGGTGGAGGAGGAGGAGGTGGAGGGTAAAAAGGATGAATGACCCCTCTACCTCCTCCTCCTCCTTCCGCTCTACCTCCTCCTCGCACTGCACCTCGTCCTTCGTATCTAAAAGGGCCCTGGGACATACACACACATACATACGCACACATAACATGATTCCCCACTTTTTCCTAATGTTCAGGGTTTTTGTCTTCCCCCCATGTCCCATATTTTCCCATGTATTCCTGGGAATCGACGATTAATTGTGTCTGTGTGTTTTCCCCTCCTGATGATCATCACTGTCCTATTCCCCCTCCCCCTCTTACTCCCTCCCTCCCTCTTTCTGTCTCTGCCCCTGCCTGTCTCCTCGCCTGGGAAAACCAGCAAACATCACGATCTAGAGCTCGTCCTTTTTCAGCGGCCCCCCGTCACCCCCGAACCGATGTCAGCAAACAGCCCACCTCGGGGATGATGGCCTACGTGTGATTTCTGACTGGTGTTAGGTGTCATGGTATCTCACTGTGCGTCATTGCGCGGTGCTGTTTTCCTTGCTATGTTTTTTTTGATCTCCACAAGCATCATGGCCCGAATGCGTCTTCACACAGTGGGGGCCCGACCACAAGAAACCTGCCGCAAGAAACCCAACCCTGAGACTTCAGGACGTCCATCGATTTTTGGTGTGGGAACGTCTCGCTTTCCATGGCAAAACCATCGAAACCCAAGAAACCCAGGGCACCCTGGAGGCAAGCAGGGTGTTTCTTGGCATGGGCCCCCACTGTATTGCGTCTGGTCGGGACGAACTCCCGTGGTGCTGAATTCTAGATTGTGACTCCGCCGGTACGGGCTGGGCCTTCCCAGGGGCGACCCTTACAGCACGAATCATTATCCTCCTCCTCTTCCTGCGTTTGTTCTCTTCTTATCCTCCTCATCCTCCTCATCCTCCTCTCGCCAGATACGATCATATGATGTCCTCGGAGATCTCAGAAGCACCGCTGACGTCACACAGTCTTGAACTTCATCCCTACCCCCACTCCCCCTCCCCGTTCCCCTGCCATTTCCTCCTCCTCCTCCTCCTCCTCCTCCTCCTCTTGCCTCCTCCTCCTGCCCCCTCCTCTGCTTCCTCTGCTTCCTCCTTCCTCCTCCTCCTCCTCCTCCTCTCCCTCCTCTCCCTCCCGCCTCCTGCCTCCCCCTTCCCCTCGGTAATCCTCAGAACGTGTGTTAGCGCCAGCATGTGCTTGTCCACCGAGGCCCTCCAACAGGACGCAGGCGGCGCAAGGAGGGACGACACAGGCTGTGCGCTATCATTCGGGCGACCCAAAAGGGGGTCCGGCTGAAAGGGGGTGGTGCAATAGATTTGGGGCACTTGTATTGCAAATATGTTGCGCCAGAGATTTGTATTGCATTGTATTGCAAATAATGCGTTGCACGCGGAAGTGCAGCAACACATTCGCGCCCCGGAATGTATTGCACGCCCCACATGTATGGCAGCCCCACGTATCTATTGTACCAAATCTATTGCACCACCCCCTTGTCGCAGGACCCCCTTTTGGGTCAACCCGATACCAGCGGAGCCGAACGGAAGAACGCACACTCTTGGGCTGACACTCGTCCTCAAGATCATCCGTTCTCCTCCTCCGCCCCCTCCCCCCTTCCTCCTGCGCCCTCCTCCCCCTCCCACTCCCTCTTGGCTGCACGCTGGAGTGACCCTAGGCAGGAGTGACCTTTGGTGCGCGGCTTTAGGGGGCCGCGCGCAAACCAGTGGAGGAAGGACCCATGTAGCCCCGCACTCAAAGCCACTCCGGCGAAAGGCCACTCCTGCGCGCACGCGACCTTCCTCCTACACCTCCCTCCCTCTCACCTCCGCGCCCCTTGCTTCCCGAGCGACGCCTCCCGCCACAAGAGGTGGGCGCGGCGGGCGCTCGTAGCCGCGCGCCCGGGACGGACCTCCCGCCCGAACTCTAGCGCTCCCCCCTCCGCCCTCCCGCTCCCTTGGAAGCAGCGCGGGGGGAAGCCGCCTCCGCCGCAGCGTCCGCGGCCGCCCCGCCCTCCGCGCCGCGGTGGCCGCGCACCGGCGCCGCCGCGCCGTCGCGGCGCGCCTCGGCGGCCATCGGGCCGAGGCGGCGGAGACCTGTGAGGAAGGAGGCTCTCCAGATGGGGTCGGAGGCATCGGGGTCGGATGATCGCGCCGCGTCGGTGCTGCACTGGCGACGTCGGCGATGCAGTGGCGACGTCGGGGTGGAGGAACTCGGGTTCCGCATCGCGCCGCACCGCCTACACACCGGCGATGCCGCGCGATGCTCCGACCCCATCTACTCGGACCCCAGCTGGGAGGCCTCGAAATGAGGGAGGGAGGGGAGGAGAGCCCGGCCCTTCCCTGGGGACAACTCTTCATCCCGCGTCCACTTCGGAGGGCCCCAGAGCCCAGAAACGGCCCCTGGAGGCCGAGATCGAAAAAAAAACTTCGGGATTACAGCCATCCGTCCGCCGGGTGTCTGGGCACGCGGCTCGGCACAACCTCGGTGGCCCGCCGGGCGCAGCGGTCGGCCGCGAGCGTGTGGCGCTGGGGCCCGCGCGCCATGGCCCGGGCCGCTCCGGCCTGCCCGCGCGGGTGCGGTGGCCCGGAGCCCTGGCGCGGCCGCGGCGGTCCTCGTCCCTCCTCCGCCCCCTTTTCCTCCGAGGGGGGGGCGTACACCACGCGAAATGGTTAAGAAATCATGGGTTAAGAAATTCATGGCCTCAGAACTTGAATAAAAACCCAACATTTATATCAAAATCTTAGGACTTACATTGAAACGTTAAGACTAATCGAGACTCTGGCCGAAAACTCAGGTTTTCTTAAGCATCGCCTAAGGTGTAGGGTGGGGCCTGGCTCAGGGCTTCGCCGCAGCAGCAACGACAGAGGGGAAGCGTTCGGGGGGAGAGACTGGCCTCAGGGGGGGAAACGAGGTTCGAGACTCGAGGCTCGCAGAAGTCTTCGTCGGCGCTCGTCGGCGCTCCGCCTCGGGGCGCTCTCCAGCAGCTGCGCCTCGCCGAGAGCGTTCTGTGGGTGCCTGGATCGCTCCGAACGGCCGTGGGGGAGCTGGATCGACGATGGCCCGCACGTCAGGGGGGCAACGTTCGGGAGGAGACTGGCTCAAGGGGGAAACGAGGTTCGAGATTCGAGGTTGGCGGAAATTGTTGTCGGTTCTCGCCGGATGCGGCCTGGAGGAGGGCGAGGAGGAGGAGGATGATAACGAGGGGGAGAAGGAGGAGGATGGAAGTGGGATGAACTCTGC
The DNA here is from genome assembly GCA_963575745.1 of Prorocentrum cordatum. Taxonomy (NCBI): domain Eukaryota; class Dinophyceae; order Prorocentrales; family Prorocentraceae; genus Prorocentrum; species Prorocentrum cordatum. Next base: position 18,462 of record CAUYUJ010003147.1, on the reverse strand, counting down.
TGGCGGCAGCGACAAGGCAGGACAGCACGGAAATGCGAGGATGAGGCCGGAACCCCCAAGGGGGAGGGGCAGACTCCCAGGACACTCCCACGCAGCAGGTCCAAAGCCATGGCTGGCTCCAACACCTTGGCAGATCCAAACTTGCAGCACGGGTGCTGGCATTCGCCCGCGCGCTTCCAGGCGGCCTTGGCCGTCGCATTTAAACATACCGCCGCGCTGAGACTGCAAGTGCAACAGGCCTACCATCGGCAACGTGCGTGCCACGACTACTGCAGACAACTACACACACGTCGTCAAAGACAGTGGAATCGGAGACGAACAACTCGTGACCCTTTGGATCGCGGAGTGGGTCCTGTCGGGAGGCCTGCCTTCCCCGCAGCGCTTACCGAACCGACGCCCCGCGCACCTTCCAGCGGGGAGGCGCGGGCGGACCAGGCCCACTGGCAAGGAGAGGGGGGGGGGCCGAGGGGGGCAGGGGCGGGGGGGGGGGAGTGATGGGCCTGGTTTCCACCCACCACCACCACCAGATGTTGGAGGGGGGAAGGAGGTGGAGGTGGAGGTGGAGGTGGAGGAGGTGCAGGAGGAGGAGGAGGAGGAGAAGGAGGAGGAGGAGGAGGAGGGGGAGGAGGAGGAGGAGGAGGAGGAGGAGGAGGAGGAGGAGGAGGAGGAGGAGGAGGAGGAGGAGTGAGGAGGAGGAGGAGGAGGAGGAGTGAGGAGGAGGAGGAGTAGGAGGAGGAGGAGGAGGAGGAGGAGGAGGAGGAGGAGGAGAGGAGGAGGAGGATGAGGAGGAGGAGGAGGAGGAGGAGGAGGAGGAGGGGGAGGAGGAGGAGGAGGAGGAGGAGGAGGAGGAGGAGGAGGAGGAGGAGGAGGAGGAGGAGGAGGAGGAGGAGGAGGAGGAGGAGGAGGAGGAGGAGGAGGTGGGGAGGAGGAGGAGGAGGAGGAAAAGGAGGAGGACGAGGAGGAGGAGGAGAGGAGGACGGAGGAGAGGAGGAGGAGGAGGAGGAGGAGGAGGAGGAGGAGGAGGAGGGGGGGAGGAGGCGGAGGAGGAGGAGGAGGAGGAGGAGGAGGAGGAGGAGGAGGAGGAGGAGGAAGAGGAGGAGGAGGAGGAGGAGGAGGAGGAGGGAGGAGGAGGGCCGAGGGGGGGAGAGGGGGGGGGGAGGACGAGGAGGAGGAGGAGGAGGAGGGAGGAGGAGGAGGAGGGCCGAGGGGGGGAGAGGGGGGGGGGAGGGCCGAGGGGACAGGGGCGACGTCGGGGGCCTGGGCCTGGCGGGGGCGGCGCGCCCACCCGTGGCAGGGGGCCTGCCCCAGAAGAGGCCAAGGGGAGGCGGGGCGACCGCCTTCCCGCGCGCCCGCTCGCAGGAGCGGCGCGTGCTCGGGGAGAAAATCGAAAGGGGCCCTGGGACGCGCAAAGTGACACAGGTTGCAGGATTCCCCTATGCCTCCCCACATGTTCTGGGTCTCTTCTGTCTTCCCCCCCCCAGTTCCCCTATTTTCCGTGGGGATCGGCGATGAATCGTGTCTGCGTGTTTTTTCCCTTGCCTGAAAGATGGCGGATTAATTTCCTCCCCTTCCCTGGGCTTGCGCGGCGGGCGGTGCCACGCACAAGGGCGGGGCCGTTCCCGAGCGAGAAACGCAGCCTCGGCCACGCCTGTGGCATCAGATCGCGGAGGGCCTTGCTTTCAGCAGCGGCATCTTTTTCTCCTCCTGACTGGCAAGGCAATTGTGGCTGAGGGCGCCCTGCTTCGCAGTAGCATCCGCTGCCGCGCTTTCTGTAGTCATTTTTCATTCATCCATGCTCTCAGTCAGGCCGCCTGGTTCCACGTGCGCTTTGGTCTTCACGATCCCCACACTGCAGACCGCCCCCAAACGAGCAAGCATGTGTACTCATGCGCTGGCTGACCGAACTAACTTCTATGCCGGCCAATGCGCCCCGCCTACTACTCCTTGGAAATCAACAATCAATCTGACCATGCGGGGGGGCAGGGTCAGAGCAACATGCGCGGCAAGTTTTTCCGCCGCGCGGCTGGACTGGGGAAACTCACTGCCAGCTCGGTCACGATACCTCGCCCCGTCTCGATTCGAACCAGAACTCCGAATCCACACTCTGCGCAGAACATTATTCTGCGGCCCCCCCCCCCCCCCCCCCCCCCCCCCCGAGAACACATGTCCAGGGGAACTGCAGGATCCCCGCGCCAGAAGGCGCCGTCGCAGTCTCCAGGACCGTCAGGAGGGATGCTGGCGGAAGGGCATTCAGCCCTGAAGCCGAGCAGTAAGGGATGGAGACGCATGTCTCCGTTCGCTATCCTCTTCGCCCATCTCTCCCTTGAGAGGATGGGCAAATATGGGCAAGGGGCCAATGTGCAACTCGGCGGTGCAAGTCTACCGTGTACCCACGTGCACAAGTCGCGTTCGTAACATTTCCTGCACGGGACAATCGGGGTTTCGCCAACTGCTGCCGTGGCGCGATAGATTTAAGAAAAACTCACCAGAGTTCAGCGGGAACCTATTCCCACAAAGATCCCCAGCCACATGTCCAAATCATCGCCAGCTGGCAACTGCAACTTCGCATCACCATCCGCGCTGCTCGCAGGTCACGCCGTAACTTCTGCAGAGGGGTGGAGGTCAATGCCGCACGCTTCGCATTCGAACTAGCCGGGTCGAAGCGGGCGTCGGATCTCCAAGAGACACCAGAGCCTCTCCAAGAGGTCCTCCGGCATCTTTCCCCGAGGCGGGGCTGTTCGCGAAGACCGGCTGGGGTGGCGAGCTCGAGGAGCTGCGAAGACCCCATCCCAGCAGGGGTCCCTCGCAGATCTTCCGAGCATTCCTGGGCCAGAGGATTGCGGGTCCAGGGGCAAGCTCGAAGGCGGGGCCCGGCTAATGCAGCAAAGCCAGGGATCGACTTCTTGACGTGGTGCCAGAACAAGTGGGTCTGCAGGAAATGACTCTGGGCCCGACGCAGCTCCTTCCCGTTCAGTTTCACAACCTCAATGCCGCAATGTCCGAAAGGCCTGAGAACGCGCGCGCATGTCCTTCTTAGAGCCGTGTCCGCAGAGACCTCCCGTGCCCTCGTGAGCCCTGCCGCCCTCTTCTGCAGCCTCGCAAACCTGCCCTTCATACCGGGTCTAGTCTCACCTCTTGCTTCACGCCGCGCGGCAAAGGCGCCGGCGCCGAGGTTGGGGGCCCCGCGGCCGCAGGCCTGCGCCGCCGCGCTGCTTCATGCATCTCTGAAGCTAGTTTAGCAGAGCGTCCGAGGAGGCAAGCGCTGCGGTTTATTGGAATCAACCGTGGGCTGTAGCTCAGGCTTTCTTATTTTACCACTCTTTGCAGCTTAGCAGCACCGAGGACCAAATATCCCACAAGTATGTGTTCTTCTTTGTGCGTGCCCTGCAACGCCAGGTCATCGATGAAGATGCGCGTTGGGGCACATGTTGGACAAGGCCTGGGACAGCTTTGCCGGGGGCCTTCTGAGGTGCGTCTGCGCGGCTGGCTGCGCGGCGTGCGTTGCAAGGGGACATCGGAGCGCGATGCATTCACGCGGGTAATGGCCTGCCGTCGCGAAGCCAGTCATTCCAATACATTTGTCCGGATGGAGCATGTTAACAACCACCGCTGGCGCGCGCGCGTGTGCGCGTGTGTGCGCGCGCGTGTGTGCGTGTGGTGGTAGGGGGGGGGGGGGGGGAGATTCGGTTTCTTTACAACCAGAACAACCACTTTACAACCAGATGGGTTACTTTACAACCAACATAGGATTGGAAAGTATGTTTTTTTCATCGAGAACGTCCACTTTGCAACCAGAACGGCCCACTTTACAACCAGAACGGACCACTTTACAACCAGAACGGGCCACTTTACAACCAGAACGGACCACTTTACAACCAGCTCAGAGTGGCCGTGCGTGTTTGGGCGTTCCGCAAAGTGCTCCAGAGCAAGTGGGCGCTCTGAAAAATGCCCCAGAGCAATTGGGCGCTCTGAAAAATGCTCCAGAGCAAGTGGGCGCTCTCAAAAGTGCTCCAGGGCGCGCGGACGCTCTGAAAAATGATCCAGAGCACGTGGGCGCTCCGGAGCCCGAGCGCCTGAACTCTCTGCGCAGGCCCCAGCGATGCCTCTGAACCCGAGCGCCTGAACGCCCCGCGCAGGCCCCAGCGATGCCTCTGAGCCCGAGGGACGCTCTGCGCACGCTCTGCGCAGGCCCCAGCGATGCCTCTGAGCCCGAGGACCTGGACGCTCTGCGCAGGCCCCAGCGATGCCTCTGAGCCCGAGCGCCTGGACGCTCTGAGCAGGCCCCAGCGATGCCTCTGAGCCCGAGCGCCTGGACGCTCTGGCGCTCTGAGCCCAGCAGACTAAGACAGGGCTTGCTAGCAGGGGCCAAGCGGCCTCAACAAGGGCCCCGTGCTCGCACGGGAATAAGGCGACAGCATACGTAGGAAGGCTCAGGGCGACGCGCTGCCCATTTTAGGGATCACTCACAGGAAGCGAGCCCAGTGGCCTCCACAAGGGCCCAGCGCTCCAGGGAACTAGGCCATTGGCACCGCGGGTCTCTTGGGCCACGTTGGCCCCTGAAGCCCCACGGTGTTCTGCAAGGGGCTAAGTGCGCCCGCTCCAGTTGGCCCCCTGCTGCTCCTCGTCTTGGAAGATCGAGGTTCAACGTCCCGAATAAATGCAACTATTTCGAAGATCGTTTCTTCCAGCGTCAGCCACGGTGCCAGCGCAGCAACGCAGGTATCGTGCTCGGGCAGCAGCCTCAGCCACCTTGCCAGCGCAGCAGCTTGAGCCACCGCGACAGCGCATCACCGCCACCTTTGTGCCTGCTACCACCACACTTACCGCTGCAGCCCCGCTACCTCCACAATTCCGACTGACCCCCCGCTACTACCGCAAATCCCATTGCAGCCCAGCTACCACCACAGTTCCCACCGTTGCCTGGCGACCACCACAGTTGCCATCGCAGCTTCCCAACACCATGCAGTTCCCATTGTAGCCCCCGCTTCCACCACATCTCCCACTACAGCTTTCCACTGCCATGCAGCTCCAGTCTTGGACGGGATCATGGTTTATTCGTATGTCCTGCGCGACTAGCCTTCGCCCGTCAGAAAAAAAAGGCAGAGCAAGCAATGGCAGAACTGACCGACAGAGCTTAGAGAGCAGGTCAAAACTCGAATCCGCCCACCAGCACGCAACATGCCATAGCGCACCAGGTCGCCGCATCGCCAACTCGTGCGCAGTGCTTCTTCGTGCGCGTTGGGCAACTTTACAACCAACATGCCTACAAGAGCCCAAAGCCACCCTTGCGCTTGCCCACGGAGATTTCAGGGAAAGGCACGCGTGCATTCAATATGTGTTTTTACTTGCCTGGTTGTAAAGTGCCCTTCCTGGTTGTAAAGTGCCCTTCTTGGATTTTATAAGCTGGTTGTAAAGTGACCCATCTGGTTGTAAAGTGCGCTTCTGGTTGTAAAGTGACCCACGCGCGCGGGGGGGGGGAGGGGGGGGGGGGGGCGGGCGGGGGCGCGGGCGGCGGCGGCGGCGGCGGCGGCCGCGCGGGGGGGGGGGGGGGGGGGGGCACTCTCGGTCGTCGCCCAAACCAGGCCGCCAATATTGATGTGCTCACGTGACGTCGGCAGTATGCTGTCTGTGGCCGTTTCACATGGGCGCCGTTCTCTGGAATGAGCCCCTGTGGGGTAAACAAAAAACAAAAAACGCCGAGAGGGGGCGCCTCCTGCTGAGCAGCATTTCCCAGAGGGTTCGCCCGCCCCCACTCGCAGGGGACGTTCCGCCAAGCTTGCCCCAGACTCGATGCGTCGATGGACCCGCGTGTAATCGCTGAAGCGCGACGATAAATCTTGGGCCTTTATCTTTAACCGCTTCGGGGGTCATTCCTGCGCGCGCCGCCTGCAGCGCCGCTGGGCAAGCGCCGCGCGCCTCTGCGCGCGCCGGGAATCCTGCCCGGGTTTCGGGGGCCCCGTCTCCAATCGGGCCGCGGCGCTGAGGGTGATTTCCATCGTGCGCGGGCGAAGTTCGATGACTGACAACACTTGCGACGGCTTCCACGCCCCCCCCCCAGATAGCGGAGACAGCCGCGAGTCATCAGCGCGTTGCCGCGGTGTTCGCGGCGCATCCGCGGCGCCCGAAAACTCCGCGATGCCTGACTCTGCCTCGGCTGCGAGCACTTCCGAAGGCTGCCCTTCCCACTCCCAGTTTTTCCCTGCTTGGCGCGGGGGGGGGGGGGGGCGGCTCGCGGGCCGCCGGCGGGGCGGGCGCGCGGTCGCCCCCGCCTGCTTCAGTGAAGGGGCCCCAGGGCATAAATAAATACACGCAAATAAAAATGTTCCCATATTTCCATATTTTCGGAGTTTCTGTCTTCCCCCCCACTTCTCATATTTTCCCATATTTTCTCGGGAATCGAGGATTAATTGTGTCTGTGTGTTTCTTTCTCCTGATTCAGCAACGCGAGTCGCCGAGTCCCTTCGCCGTCGAGCTGTCGCCGCGCGGGGCCCCCAAGAGAGCTCGGCTTGCCTCGCTCCTTCGGCCGCCGGGGCCCGCGCGATCCCGGCGCCCTCCTCCTCGTGGGCCTCCCGCTTCGCAGGGGGCATCGGCGAGCCGAGCGACGGCCGTCTTCGCGAACCTCCGGGTAGAGACGCGGCGCGCGGCGCCCGAACTTTCCCGCCTGCCCCAGTGGCTCGCCGTCTCCTCGGCGCGCCCTGGCGGCGCGCTCGGCGATGGAGGGGCTTCGGAGCCAGCCGTGATCATCCGAGATCTGCCTCGCGGGGCCCTCGGAAGGGGCGCTTCAGCAACGCTGCGCGCTCAGACTGGACCCGGCCTCCGCGGGCCCCCGAACCTGGCCGAACCGCCCCCCCTCCTAGCCCCCGCTCCAACTCTTCTTCCGGCTCTCGCGCCAGCCCGTGCGAAGCTCTGGGCGATTGGTTCGTGGGGTTGCTTCGTCGGCATCCCCTGACTCTTTCGCTCTTGCGAAGGGCGGGGACTTCGAGGGCCCCCCCCGCCTTCGAGGACGACCGACGCAGGGCGATGCGGGGGCAGCTTGCGTTGCGCATCTACGCCCACATTGTCTGAAACTCGCCCCAGAACTCGTGCCTCCCAGAAGCGGGCGATCGCATCTTTGCGCTCCTTAAGGCGGCATGTCGGGGCCGAGGGGGCAGCGAGTGCAATGCGAGACCCCCCCTTAGACATCGGCGTGCATGACCCGAGATATTGTCGCATTGAACTCGCCGCCAGCAAGGATGGGCAGCGCGCGCCGATCCTGGAAGGCAGCGACCTGAGCCAGTTTGCCCAAATTATACGCCTGAAGACCCTCGTGATTGACTCCAATCATGACCCCCATGCCAGGTATCTCGAGCATGCGCCCCAGCGCGCGAGGTGAGGCCCTGTGAAGCAATCAACATCGCGCCGCGAGGCCCCGGTATTCATGCCAGCTTCGGCCAGGAACGCTACCCTCTGAAGGGCGTCCCAGAGCCAGGGCGCATTGTTCACTCGAGATCTGCATTCCACCCGCGTCTGGTACACTGACATTCACCGCTTGTCGCCCGGAAGGCCCATGAAGGCCTGCGTCTGCGAGCGAGACGACGGGGCGACGGCGGGGGGCGGGTTCTGGGGCAATGGGGGAAGCGGGGGCGCGAACAAGGCACAGAGGGCTGCAGACCCTCTGCTGCCTGACGCAGTCGACGCTCCCTCCCCCATGTCCGCTCCTCTCCGCCCTCCCCGCGTCCACCCCTATCCTGCTCCTGCTCCTGGCCCTGCTGCAGCAGCGGGGTGTCCAGAGTGCTCGCCGCCCTGGTAACCTACCACTGCGCGGCCTACATCTCCACCAGGTATCCTCCCTGGCCCTTCCGATGCGCCTGATGATGGCCCATTTGGCTCAGAGGACTCGGCTTCTTGTCACTCGAAGCTTGCTCCTCGAACTCAGCGGCCAGCTCAGCGCGATCGGGGAGCTTCCCATGCAGGCGACAGTTGCCCCTTGCCAGGGGTTGCGTTGACTTCTCGATGGGCCACTTGATTTTCCTGTCATGCATAAGCTGACACCCGCTGCATATTCGATAACTTGCCCCATTTTTCACAGCGCTGATCTCCTCGACATCGAGGTCATCGCCATATCCGATGCGAGTCGCCAGAGCCAAAGTCTTGTTCTTAGTAGTGTTTTATTGGCCGCCGTGCATATTGCAAAGATCTGAGGGGAGGGAAGCCGAATACCATGTTTCGGGGGCGCGCAAACATGGATTGGCGATCCATGGGTCTGGCGCGCGGTCGCCAAATCCATGGATCGGGAGAGGTGCCCTCCCCAACATGCGGCCGGCGCCGCCTCGCTCGGCGGCGGGAATCCGCGATTCCCCACGGAAGCGGGACCCGTCGCTGATCCATGCCCCCTTGATCCAGGCTTGCGATCGCCTGGGATCTGGGGGAGGAGGGAGGCCGAAGACCATGTGTGTCTGCTTCCAGGCTGCGATCTTCGGTGCCCCTGCCGCCTGCGCCTGCGCCCCCCCCCCCCCCCTCTCCTGCTCGGTGCGGGCCTGCCTCGAGGTCCTCTCCAGAGCCTCCGGGGCTCGCTCGATTTCCAGGGCTGAATGAGTGTCGTTGAACCGATGCCCATCCCCAGCGGCGTGGCCTGAGCCCCACTGGCCGATCTGCCCCCCCCTAGATGGGGATATAGGTCGTTCCCTTCGGGTCTCGAGGGGTGCATACCCAACTGGGGTGGCAATTTGGTGGGGAACCCGAAGGGGATGGGGATGGGGATGCTCCAACGATACCAGTTGGATTCGCCTGCTCCTGAACTGTTGCGGCACTCGAGCCAGCCAACGTGGCCTGACCTTCTCCACTTCGCTTGGACGCGCCGCCGTCCTCCCCCTGTCCCCCTCAGCAGCCCATCAAACTGCGCTCTTGCGTGCCGCGCTTCGCCAACAAGCTTCGAATAGTGATCAAACGGTTCAGATATGTCTTCCTCCGTCTCTCCAAACATTCTGGCATCGTTGCTGATGGTCTCAGCTGGTGCGTTATGTGGAAGGCAACGAGAGCTGTGCTGTGCGCTGGGCGGGAGTCTTGGCTTGGAGCTTTTCCTCCCTCGCCTTCCTGAAACGCTCCTCGGCTGCCATAGGATCCTGGGATCCTGGCTGCAAGACGCCTTCCAAGGCATTTCGCAAGATCCTGAGCAATCTGGATTTGTGTTTGGGCTTGAGGGGGCTGTGTCAGGGTGGGGGGCCTTCCACGGAAGGGCACGACCACTCGCACTGTTTCTAGTTCTTTTCCGTGACCACGGTCCATCTCCTTCCCCTTGCCGTTGCCCTGCTCCGTCCTTCCCGCGCCCCTGCACTGGCGGCTTCCAGGGAGGCGTCCAGGGAGGCGTTGCACGACCTGCACTGGATCGGCTTCTTCTGCGATGCCCGGAGCCAACCTGGACAACCGCGGCGTGGGCACCGGGCCCGCGCTCGTTCCTGCCCGCCCCGGGGCACTCCTGGCCGCGGAGGTGGCCGCGGCGGGGGCGCGCCTGATGGCGCGCGGGGTGCTGGCGTCGGAAGCCGGGCGAGGGCTGCTAAATCCGTGGCTGCTAAAATCGACCTCCGGGAAGTTGTCTTCGTCCTTCCGGGAAGAAGCCCGTTGACTGTTTCGCGTGCCGCGCCTCATTCCGGGAAGTTGTTTTTTCCTTCCGGGAGGGCCGTTTTAGCAGCCACGGTTTTAGCAGCCCTCGCCCAGCTTCTGATGGCGGCTGCACCTCTGCGGGGGCGGGTTGACGCTGCACCAGTCCTCGGACCGAGGTCGGCGGGAGAGCCCCGTTCCGCCGAGGATGGCGGAACTGCGTTCGAGGCAACCTGGCTACGGGGGAAGGAGGGAGGGATGAGGGAGGGGAGGGCGGATGCAGTACAGTCAAGCCGTATAGTAAGGATGCGCGATGAGGATGCAAGGGCCTTGGAAGGCCGTTTCGAAGCTTCTCGAGCGGGGCGCGGCCAACGAAAGTGGCCAAGGATGGACTGAGAAGGCAAGGATTCAAGGATACCTTTTGGAAGGTTGCCCATCCTTACTATGCGGGTTGACTGTAGGAGGTCAAGGTTCGTGCCCCCTGCAAGAAGAATTCATATCCCCCCTCCCCCAAAGCCCACGAGAGCCCACTGGAACCCCCAAGCGCCCAGAAGATCTCGGTCCTGACGCCAGAAAGTCTCGATACGCGATCCATGTCGACGACGACAACATCCGTGGTACTCTTGCAGCCCGTTGCAGGTCGCCCCACTTGTCGCTTCAGACTCTATCCAAAACAAGCCGCGAGCCGCGGTGCGCGTATCGCGGTGATGCTCGCGCCACCACCTGCGACCAGCAGCGTGTGCAGCAAACAATCGAAAGGACCCTGGCCGAGTCCGAAAGGACGGCGGGTGAGCCGATACAGGAGGGACTCGGTGGAGAGGGGCTGAGACCTGGACTTTTACCTCCGCTGCGCCAGCCTCGCCCTCGTCCACCCGAGCCCGTGCGCGGGTCGAGCTGGTCTGCGCGCTTCGAAGAACAAGGCGCTGCACAAGCATCTGGCCATCGCTCGGACGTCCATTTCCTGTGCTTTTTTCGGTTTCGTGCGTGGCTGTTTCGCCAAATGATCAAGGATGCTCCTCGATGGCCCTCGCCGAAGGAAACATGCACACGTCCGAGCGATGCCAAGTCCGGAGAACAAGGCGCTGCACAAGCATAGACTCTCGGAGGCCCGCGCGCATGTCCTGGGTCGGCGCTGGGCCCCGCTCTCCCAGCGCGCGGGGCGCGCCGGGCGGCGGGGGCCCAGCGCAGATCTGGCACATCCGCGCGGACTTCCGACATTGTATGTTTATTGCGTGTCCTAGTACTCGACTAGTCAAGCGTGCGTCTCCCGCTTCGGAGAGTGAGACGAACAGGCAGGGAAGTAGAGGATGTGGATCATACAGAAGCCCCTAAGATGGAGTCCGAGTAGATGGGGTCGCGCCGCATCGCCAACGCATCGCTCATGCATAGGCGATGCACGGGCGATGCATCGACGCCGTCCGCGTGGAGAAGATTGGGCTCCGTCGAGCAACATTGCCGATGCATCGGTGATGCGGCGCGGTCCGCCGACCCCACCTGCTCGGACCCAATATACGAGGCCTGGATTTCAAGTGCCTCTCCGGTGCGCCTGCCTCGCCGCATCCAGGCCAGACCCGACCACCTGAGCGACGAAAAGAAACAGGTCTTACGCGAGAAGACATAGCGACCTTACGCGGCGGCTTACGCGGGCCGCCAGCGCGGCAAGCTGTATTGAAAACGAGGGCGCTTGCGAGCCACCTTACGCGGCCAACTTTAGCGCGAACGTCGTCGCAAACGATAGTTTTTTACGTGCCTCACCTGGAGCTGGGGCGTGGGCTGCTGCGTCTTCTGCTGCAAGCCCGCCGCTGTTCGATGAATCAAGCGGGATGCCCGGGCGACGCTCTTGATCCTGCCTAGTCCCACGGCCTCTCCCTGCATCGCCGCCACGGGGAAATAGCAGTCCCTCTCGTCATCGGCACCCTCGTCATCATGGAAGATGTCCGCCACCGCGCTTGCAGCAGTTGGTGTGTGTGTGTGTGTTTATGTGTGTGTGTGTGTTTGTGTGTGTGTGTTTTTGTGTGTATGTGTTTTTGTGTGTGTATGTGTTTTTGTGTGTGTGTGTTGTGTGTGTGTGTGTTTTTGTGTGTGTGTGTGGTGTGTGTGTGTGTGGTGTGTGCGTTCGCTGCCCGCCGCCCCCCGCCCCTGCTCCGTGAGGGGCCGGCGTCCTCTCCCCTTTTCCCCTGCTGGCTCCCAGGGCGCCCCTGGGCCTGGCATGTGGCCCGGCGTGAGTCCGCTGCGCCGGCGCGCGACCTGGAACGGCAGAGTGGCTCCTCGCCCCGCCCGCGTGCGACCGAAACGAGAACATGCAGGGGAAGGCGGGCGGGATGGACGGAGGCGGGAGGAGGGAGGAGGAGGAGGAGGAGGAGGAGGAGGAGGAGGAGGAGGAGGAGGAGGAGGAGGAGGAGGAGGAGCGAGGAGTGTGTGTACGTGTGTGCGCGTGCGTCGGGCTGGCCGCGCCCTGTGCGTTCCCTCTGGCCCGCTGGCGGTGTCAGGCCGCGGCCGCCGCACCAGCTTCTTTCGCCGCTCCCGCACGCCCGGCTCCGCCGCGTTTGCTGCGCGCGTGGCGGCCGAAACGCGAAAAAGCGTGCATGTCTGTGTGCGCGCGCGTGTGTGTACAGGCCTCCTACATGGGGTCGGGTAGATGGGAGGATCGCGCCGCATCGGGCGACGTCTGCGATGCGGCGACGCCGGCGACGTTGGCGACGTTGGCGACGTCAGCGTGGGGAGCATCGGGCTCCACATCGAGCCGCATCGCCGATGCATCGGCGATGCGGAGCGATCCTCCGACCCCATCTACTCCGACCCCATCTAGGAGGCCTAGAGTATGGGCACGCGCACGCGCGTGTGTGTGCGCGCGCGGGTGTGTGTGTGTGTGTGTATGTGTGTGTGGTGTGTGTGTGCGTGGGTGTGTATGTGGGTGTGTGTGAGCGCGCGCGTGTGTGCTAGATAATCGTGGGCGTTGCTTCTTGCGTGCAGCGGCAATTTGCTTCAGGCCATGTCGGCGCGTTTTGCTTTGCCCCCCGCAACAAAGCACATGCGCCCAAATCAGAACTCCGTGCGACGGGGTTCCATAGTCCATAGAATAGCGGCCAGGAGCCACAGAGGTCGATAGCCAAAGGAGCAGGCGTTGCTCGAATCCTCTGGGGAGCCTCGTCGAAGAGAGGGGCATGTTTTTTCCAAGGTTGATCGTTGCGCACTTTTTTTTTTCCAGTAGATATCGATGTACTTGTGTGTGCGCGGATCTCTTCGTACAGTGCTCTGGCAAAATTCTTCAATCCATGGTTTGTACTGGGCCAGTACTGTCCTGCTGTGAGGTATGTGGCAACCGTGGAACCGCAGTGTACTGCGAAATGGTCCATGGCCTGTGTGTTGCATGATCATCGCCATTGCCGATATGCTTGAAGGCCTGGAAATGGGCACCATCACCAACGCAGGGGTTTTGCCTCCACACGGGGAAGATGGTCCAAGATTTCGGTGTTGGTGGCAATAGTTCGGCCGCCTTGGAAGCCAGAATCTTTACCACCATCACCGAGATCGGGATCTTCTTCTCGCGGTGGAGGCACGCCGCCGATACTGGTGCTGGTGTCACCCTCGAGGCCTGCGATATGCTACCGCCGAGTTGGGCTGACATGATTGAAGTGATCTGGGGGCGACTGGATCACCCTGGGTACTTGCCGTGGCCCCCCCCCCCCCGGCCACGCGCCCCTCGCTGCAGCCGCCGAACGTCCCACCTCCTCCCTCTCCGGGCGCCCCCGGGCCCGCGCCGGTCCTAGGAGGGACCCCGAACGGGAAGACGGGAGCGGAGGGACGTGAGCGATGCTGGAGAAGCAGAGCGGAGGTGAGGGAACGGAAGGCGGAATACACTCGACCAAGGATGCGCGGTGAGGGTGCAGAGGCCTTGGACCGCCATGCTGACGTCTTGCGTGCGGAGCGCAGCAGAATGCCGAAGGGTGCCGGAGACCGAAGGGGCAAGGATGCAAGGGTAGCCCGGATACCATAATAAAGTAAGGGGGGGTCACATTTGGGGGGGGGTCTGATTTGAGCTGTCTTGGAGGGTTCGGGGGGGTCTGGGCAAAGGGCCGCCCTTTCATGGATGGTCTGGGGGGGTCTAAAACTTCTCGTCTGGGAGGAGCTCAGAGTTGAAAGAGAGAAGGCATTTCTGGAAAAATTGAACATTGATTTTTTTCATGTCGGAATGAAGTTGGTTCCCCCAAGTGTTTCGGTAGTGAAAGTGCGCCTAGACAGCTCATATTAAGACGCAGAGGCCCTCATAACTTTGTGACCCCCTCCCTTTTATTACGAAATCTGGAGTAGCCTTGGAAAGTTGCCCCTTCCTGCCTATCATGGTTGACCGCACGGAGAGCGCGCAGCGGGCAGGAGAGGGAGGGGGGGGGGGAAGCGGCGAGAGGAGCGGAGGGGGGGCCACGGCGGCGGGCTCCCGCGGCGGCGGGGCCGCATACGCGAAGCACCCGAACGGCGGAGCCGTCCACGCGGCCTCCGCGAGCACCTCTAAAGGGAAATTAGGACACACAAATAAATACACACAAATAAAAATAGTCCCCATATTTTCCCACATCTTCTGGGTTTCTGTCTTCCCCCCCACTTCCCATATTCTCCCATATCTTCCGGGGAATCGAGGATTCATTGTGTCTGTGTGTTTCTCTCCCTCCTGAACCTCCTTGGGCCCGATCCAGGCGTACTTCCGCGCCCCCTTCCGCATCATGAAGGGCGCCGTCACCGGCTGCCAGCGGCCCCGGAGCGCCGCGCAGGCCCCAAGGCCGAGCCCCTCGCGCGCCCCGAAGCTCAGGCCGCTGCCCAGCGACAGGCACATCACGGCCACCACCTCCCGGGCCGCGTCCACGTACACGAAGCCGCCGAAGACGAAGAAGGCCGCCGCCGGCGTGGTGATGGAGAAGTAGGCGCGGGCCTGGTCGACGAAGGTGCCGAGCTCCACCGAGTAGGCCCACGCAAAGTGGGTCGCGTTCCTGGGGACGCCCATCGCCTCCAGGCTCTCGGGGCTGAGCGTCAGCTTGTGGATCCCTGAGATGCTGCCTGACGGCTCGACGTTGTTGGCTCGCAAAGCCCCCACGTCCACCGCGGGCGAATCTTGAGTGGCCGCGTACGTCTGCGTCTTCCAGTTCAAGGTCAGCTTCAGGTCCGATGCTGGGATGAGGGCGAAGGGGCCCAAGTGTTCAGGGAAGACCTTGCCGATCATCTCGTGGCGCAGGAGCGACGGCAACTCTGCAGAGAAGCTTCGTGGGAGCACCGCCGAGCTTGGCCTGACGACGACCTTGCTGCTGCGGAGCTTGCCAGCCATTTCCTTCAAGTCTGTTAGGAAGCCGCTGCCCACCTGGCCGATGCCAGGCAGGTAGGCGGCCCGCGCGGCGTCCAGGAGCAGAGAGACCTCCGAGACGCTGGGGAGGCACTGCAGAGCATTCAGACAGGTGTCGAGAACGCAGAAGTCCATGGCGAGGCCACAAGCGAAGACGCGCTTCGTGCCCTGTGCTTTGAGCATCTCGGCCAGGTCCACTCTGGCATGGGCCGCCAGCACATCCGGAGGGGCATTTATATCGTTGTCATGATTCGAGCACTTGAGCGACACGCATCCGGTCCAGGAGCACAGCGAACAGCCGTAGAGACGGTCGGGCCTCTCGTTGAAGTTGAGACGCTGCCAGGTGTGGCTCTGCTCGGGGTACTTGAAAGAACCGAAGGAGTCGATGTCCTCGTGGAAGCCTTTGAACACCACCTCTGCACGGCGCCCGACGGTCTTCAGATCGGCCATGCAGGCTGCAATGTCGGGATAGAAGTGCGAGCCCTCCGTGCCTCGGGGGGGGGGCAAGCGACACACACGAGCAGGAGCGATCGGAGATCCGCGCGGACCTCTGAGAGCTCACGCTCGTGCGCGTGCTCGCCCGTCGAGCCTTGCACGCAGTGCGCCGGGAAGTGGCCGCCCTCCGAGATGAAGGAACAGTGGTCCCTCGGGTGGTAGTCCCTCGTGGCCACCACGAGGGCACCGCTCGCTGCGAAGTGCTCCATCAGCCTGACCACCATGGGGACTATGACCTCGCCCTCCGCGACGGCGAAAGCGCCCCCCCTCGGATTCTTCACGTCGTCGGCGGGGATGAAGTCGTTCTGCATGTCAACGACCACCAGGCAGTCCTCCGCTCCCACTGTCAAGGCGGCCTCGCTGACGAGGTCCTGCCAGCCGGAGTCCCTCGCCAGCCTGAGGTACTCGGTGAACTTCGGGGAGTCGCGGCAGTGCATCCCCCATCCCTCGCTGCTCATGGGCAGATGCTCCTCGGTCGCGCCCTCCTTTAGGCTCGAGTCTTTGTGCGCACCTCCATCACTCTGAGCAAAGTGGCGTTGGGTTGCACGCATGAGACACTGCAGCACGCGGGATGGACAGAGAGGGAGGAGCGTGAGGAGGGGGAAACCACTTTGTTTCCCCTCGCTTCACAGGGTGATCGCATGAAAACGAATCGAACGAGCCGCAACCTGCCTCCACCAAAGCGTTGTCGATGCCGACGCGGCTCAGCCGAACACTGATCCCAGAGGGAGAGAGAAGGAGAGCGGGAGTGTGAGGGAGGAGGGAAAGACGTGGACGGGAGCGAGAGGCGACGACACTGCCTTGGCTCTCGTGGGGCTCGGAAAGGAGGAGGGAGGAGGCGGGAAGGCGGGCATGCAGGCCGGGCGGGGAGGGAGGAGGGAGGAGGAGGTGAGGGCCATGACACACATCCAGCGCGCACTGGTGATGGCGGCGGGTGCAGTGCGGCGTTCGGTCCCGCAGCGATGCCACTCTCGGGCGCGGTCCACGGACTCAGCGAGGAGCGGGGATGACCGAAGGACGAGGAGGAGGCGAGGTTGAGAACGGGGCAGACCGAGACTGAAGAGGCCCTGGGACACACAAATAAATACACACAAATAACAGGATTCCTCATATTTTCATCTATTTTCTGGGCTTTCGTCTTCCCCCCCAATTCCCATATTTTTCCACATTTTCCTGGGAATCGACGATTGATTGTGTCTGTGTGTTTTTTCCCTTCCTGAGAGACTCCCGTCGCCACGATCGCTTCACTCTGCGGCGCGGCGAGGGGGGGGGGAGCCACAGAGGGCCGGCCCTCGAAGCAGGCGGCGGGGCTTCTCGGAAACCCTCCGTCCTTCCAGGCATCCTGCGCATGGGGGGCCACATGCGAACCCTACCCCTACCCACCACGATTTCTGAGGGGGAGGGTGGGGTTCACTGCGTTCGGGACCTCCCGAGCGAAGTGAACCCCACCCTCCCCCCAAAAGTCGTGGGGGGTAGGGGTAGGGTTCGCATGTGGCCCCCTATCGCAGCCTTCTCACAAGGCTTCTCACATGGCGGCGAGCCCTTCGAGGAGGGACGCAAGGACGGGATTGGCGCAGGGCAGGGTGACCCTTACCCGCAAGCGGCGATGCATCGCCGCTGGGCCGCCGACGGCAGAAGCGCGCGCTACTGCACGGGTTGGGGCGCCCAGGCTCGATCCTTGAGGCATGGCCGATTGGGGGTCGGGTGTCCCAAGCCCGCCCTGGGCCAGCTCCCCCTGCTGGCGAACGAACGAACGAACTGCCATACGCCGGAGCGCGTGGGCAAAAGACAATGCCAGCCTGAACTCGCCGCTTTGCGGGAGCGACTGCACGTCGGCTGTCTCATAATGCACAGCGTGCGCGATTGGAGGAGGAGCAACAGCAGCAGCAGCAGCAGCAGGAGGGGAGGGAGGAGGAGCGAGAAAGGAGGGACGGCATAGACCAGAACAAAAACAAAAAAACGACACGACACCGCCCCACCCACGGCCCCAGGGGGCTTACACCGGACTCACTTCTATAGCGCTCACTTCTATAGTGCTCACTTTGAAATTGTGGTCCGGAAGGGGCCGCACATGCAGGCACATGCCGCACAGTCGCATGCACATGCCCATGCAAATATACAAAAGCCTCAACAGCATTGCCGCACATGCGCGCACATGCCACACCGTCCGACGCACAGTCGAATGCACGGTCAAGCAAAACTCTGAAAGCATAGACGCACATGCCCGCACATGCCGCAAAGATGTCGCAGGCGATAGTGGCCTGACCACCTGAGCTCGGGGCATTTCGCAACCCAGAGTTCCGAGGATGTCTCAGGCAAGCGTGGCCGGATCACCATGGGGCAGGGCATCTTGGAAACCAGAGTGGCGAGGATGTCGCTGGTCAAGGTGACCAGACAACCATGGGGCAGGACACCTCCGAGGTCTGAGTTGTGAGGATGTCTCAAGCGAAAGTGGCCTGACCACCATGGGGCAGGAGATCTCTGAGGTCAGAGTTGCGAGGATGTCTCTGGGGAGAGTGGTCTGACCACCTCAGCCCAGGGCATCTCGGAGCCCAGAGTTGCGAGGATGTCTCAGGCAGGACTGGCCTGACCACCTGCTCAGGGCATCTCAGAACCAGAGTTGCGAGGGTCTCAGGCGAAAAAGGCCGAGACACTATGGAGCAGGGCATCATTGAGGTCAGAGTTGCGAGGATGTCTCAGGCAAAAGTGGCCTGAACAGCTCAACTCAGGGCATCTCGGGCGTGGATGTCTAAAGCGAAAGTGGTCTAACCACCTCAGCTCAGGGCGTCTCGGAACCCAGAGTTCCGAGGATGTCTCAGGCGAAAGGGGCCGAGACACTATCGAGCAGGGCATCATTGAAATCAGGGTTGCGAGGATGTCTCAGGCGACAGTGGCTGACCACCTCAGCTCGGGGCATATCGGAATCGAGACTTGCGAGGATGTCTCAGGCGACCGTGGCCTGACCAGCATGGGGCAGGAGACCTCTGAGGTCAGAGTTGCGAGGATGTCTCAAGCGAAATTGGTCTAACCACCTCAGCTCAGGGCGTCTCGAAACCCAGAGT